>SDVV010011897.1:0-15672 GCA_016164225.1 Gammarus roeselii | reverse complement strand
CTGAATTTGCCCGTGTAGCCACTGACGTTGTACTAATCTTGATGCTACCTGTACGCACTAAGGTGCGTACATATCACAGTTAATGTTCTAAAAAGAACGGAGGCGGAGGTCCGTTTCGAGTAAGCGTTTTTTCTTTTGCGCACCAGCGTGCGTCTGTTATTGCTAAAACATTCACTTTTTTCTAACGTTGAAAGCGTTGTTTTGTTTTTTCCTCGCACACTTAGGCGTGCGAGCCTGCTTTAATCAATGATCGTCGAGCCCTACGGGGGAGCCTATTATGACTCACGTTGAGGCTCTGGTGGAAATGGGGATCAAATCAAATCAAAAGCTATTTCCTCCTAATTAGGAGGGTGGCTAAGCTAGGCTGACAGAGGGGGGGAACGATCAATCTGCCCGCCTTCATCAAATAAGATTTCAAATATAGACCGTCAGAACACTGAAGTTCATTCATTTTTCTTCTGAAGTGCAATCGCGTACCCAGGATTTGGGTACAGGTTGAAATGCTAACCTAAATAATGTAGAATACCAACAGGATCGTACTCACGTAAGGTGGCGGGCTTGACTGCCTAATCTGCTTCAGTAACGGAAAAACAGTAAGAAAGATTGGATTCGCGGAAGTAAATGGGTCCATGAACATGAACAACGTTTGATATGAGGTTGTGACTTTCTAGGATATGAAAATATAACGTAGATTTCAGAAACTATATTTTCTAACCTGAATCAAGTTAACCTTAAGTTAGGACAGAATTATGGAGGTATTTCCGGAATATCAAACATAGGCGTTCTGAATAAAAATAAAACAAAGACATTGATTGATAATTTATATTCGATTCTTCTTTCCAATTTTTTCTTGGGAAGGCACGACAAATCATCAGGCAATCGACAATGTACTAAATCAGTAAGACTATGTTTTCATTTTAGCGCACCAAGCGGATTTCCCGACTACAAAGCCAAAATGATTCAATATTTTCAAGGACGAAGGTTGAACCACCTCCTACTGCTAGGGACGAAAATCAAACAGTCTTGGTCAAAACAGTTAGCGTCACCAATAGGATGATTCTTCCAGATTGTACAGTTGCCATGTTAAATCAAACTGCATAATGCAGAGCTCCGCGAAGCAGTTCGAGAGTCAACAAACCAATGTAATAAGTATTAATGAACCCAGCAGTACTACAACAAGCATAGAAATCTAACACTAAGAATACAAAGTTGGTTAGTAAGTAGTAACAAAGGATGGCAGTGAACATTTGTATGCACTAGCAATAGACTATAACGGCTGACCGACCGATTGAGAAGCACCGCGCTAGTACTAGTAGGTAACGCTTTAATGTTGTAGCAACAACTGTACGCAATACGAGGTCATTTAGTACTGCTCATTGCGGCATACAATAAAATAACCTCTTAGAAATAAATTTAAAATGTGCAAAAACATTTGTCGCAGTAGAAGTTCTAACATCAAATCACAATTTTTTTTTAACCCCTTGATACCACCTCCAACAGTAGGCGAACGTTAGTTGTTGTTCACATGTTACCGTTAACAAGAGGTTTTAATTTTTTCCAAAAAAGTAAGATAAAACGAAGGACCGACAAGCAAAGTTGCATAACTACATCAGCTGCTCATTGTCATTTCTACAAGAAACGAAATGCAATTATGCAACTGTTTCTCAGTCGTTCAAATATTTACCATCAGTATGTTTAGCAGAATTCGTTTCAAAGTTTCCAATAATGATAGAAATTAGTATTAACAATTATGAAATCCACCAGGCTTTGCGGCACTAAATCTCAGTTAATAAGTTAATGAAGTACTGAATCACGATCAATTGATCGTTAGCTGATAAGGGTTGTGTTCTTGCATGAACTCAAAAGGACAGTTCACAGCATAATTATAAATAGCTAGTATATAAAATATACTGGGAGAAATCGAAATATAAAAGGAGAGAATGTAAGCTAATAACACGCAGTAAAAAACATTGCTTAGTTCTAAAACTGAGAATAGCACTTAAAAAATAATTGAATTCGTACCTTTGAATAGCGTCTGATGAACTTGAACAGAATCTATGACAGAGTTACGATTGTCCGGCTCGGTCAAGAAAAAAACGTTCAGAAATAAAGACAAAGAACATGTACGGGTCAATTATTAATAGTGAAATAATTGATAATGTCTAGAGGCAAATGATGCCAATTGCGACCAATTAATCGAAGCACGAAAAGCAGATGAATCTACGTTGAATGAAGCATAGCTGGCGAGCCGGCAACTCTTTCAGCTATTTTACGTGCCCTGGGCTTGCCGAAGGTGCCACAGAACCGAGAAACTAGAAGCAACGACATTAATTCACTGGTGTAACTGGATTTATTTCGTAAGTGCAGAGTTCGATACCTTGATGAATCAAGACAGTTATTTAGCTATTTACAACATTTTAGCCAACAGTCATGCCTAGCAGTAGGCCGAAGTACGGAGAGCCCACCTTTCTCTTCATCTAACCCGATCAACTTGAAATTATTTGATTTTACAGAAACTTATTGTACTACTTAACTTTCAAAATATTAGCTGTCTATCCAAGAATTTAGCCGTCACTTTCCCTAATCTTGAACAGTGGTTCAGCCACCTTTGGCGACGAAAGCTTCTCTAGGTCAGTTCGGCTGCCCTTCCTCGTAGCTGATAGGTGCGTGCTCTTGAGTCGCTCTATTGCCAGTCATTTACATGACGCTGCACCGCTCATCCCCATCCAAGGTGGTCCGCTGTGAACAGACAAACATCCATATTACAGTTATAGATCGAGACTTTTTCACTGTGCAACACCAAAACATTCATCCTTTGCCTTTGAATATATAATGGCAACATGGTTAGTGTCATTTGACATCGGTGATCAGCTCATCAGCACAATTCTTGGTAGGTTATTTATGGCAAACTGTTTCGTGAACTGATACATACACTCCGCGGCAAAATCAATCAAAGCCCGATGTACTTACATTGATACGCATTTTTAATAGATCACAAAAGTTCGGAGAAAAATGTAAAAAACAATATTTGTCGTATTACTTCTATTTATTGAATGCACAAATAATTTATTATTGATTATTTTTTTCAGAAACAAGGTTTCCCTTGCTTCATGAACAAAATCAATATAGCATAGGCCACCACAATCTAGTTTATGGTGGCCTATGACATATATAAGGAGAAGAGGAAGGAGGTGAAGCGAGTGATGAGAGCCAAAAGGGACGCTGATGCCAGCTGGGGCAGACGGTTTTCCCAGATTTTTGAGGAGAACGAAAAGATGTTCTGGAAAGAGGTTAAGAGGGTGAGGCGGTGAAAGATGAAAACGGCCAGTTGTTGGCGGAAAGTGACGGTGTACGAAAAAAGTGGTCCGAGTATTTAGATGAATTGTTGAATGTCGAGGATGACAGAGAGGCTGACATTGTTGCTGTGGGGTGGTGGTGGTGATGGTGCGCGGATGCTGGGTTTTGGAGAGAGACTTGTTGCGGACATTACTAGGGAAGAGGTGAAGGGGGCGGTGGAGGTGATGAAAGCAGGAAAAGCCCCAAGGTTGGATGGCGTTGCGACCGAGTGCCTGAAAAAAAGTGGAATAACGATTGTCAAATGGTTGGTGAGGTTACTGAACTTGTGTTTTGTGGCAGGCGTGGTACCGATTGAGTGGCGCAGTGCCTGCATTGTTCCGCTATATAAGGGCAAAGGAGATAAAAAATGAATGCTGCAGCTCGAGAGGTATCAGTCTGTTGTGTGTGTTTGGCAAGTTGTACGGGAGAGTGCTGATCAAAAGGATTAGAGACTGTACGGACTGCGCAATTGGAGAGGATCAGTGTGGCTTTATAAGTGGTAGCGGGTGTACCGATCAGATTTTTGCAGTGAGACAGGTCTGTGAGAAGTACCTTGCCAAACGAAAGGATGTGTTCTGGGGAGCGCTGTGGAGGGTGTTACGTGCGTTTGTATGGAGTGAGCGGACATCTGTTGAAAGCGGTGCAGAGTTTCTATGCTGACAGCCGAGCATGCGTCAGAGTGGGAAGCGAGGTGAGTGATTGGTTCACAGTGAAAGTGGGACTGAGACAAGGCTGCGTGATGTCTCCCTGGCTGTTCAACCTCTACATGGATGGAGTGGTCAGGGAGGTGAACGCGAGTGTTCTGGGTCGTGGCTCTAACTGTTGGAAACGGATGGGCGGAGTTGGCAGTTGAGTAAGTTGCTATTTGCTGATGATACGGCCCTGGTTGCGGATTCAGAGGAGAAGCTATGTAGGCTAGTGTCTGAGTTTGGTAGAGTGTGTGAGAGGAGGAAGCTCCGAGTGACCGTGGGTAAGAGTAAAGTACTGAGTTGCTCGAGGACTGTCGATGCGAGCAAAATTAGTGTCACCCTAAATGGAGAGCTCTTGGAGGAAGTTCAGTGTTTTGAGTATCTGGGCTCCCATATGGAGATAGCTGAACTAGTGGAAACTAAAGTGAAGGCGCGAGTAAAGGAGAGGTTTAAGGTGTTGGGTGCACTGAAGAGTGTAATGAGCTGTAGGACGTTGGGGATGGAAGCTAAGAGAGGGCTGTATGAGGGTTTTGTTTTCCCAACTGTGCTCTACGGAGCTGAAGCTTTGGGGGTGAGAGCAGAGTAGAAAAGAAGGTTGAATGTTTTCGAGATGATGTCTAAGGAACATGGCTGGAGTAACGCTGAGAGACCGGATCACCAACGACGTGGATCGAATCAGAACAGGATTGGTGAAGAAGTTGGAGGACAGAGTGGATTCATGTGTGCTGAGATGGTTCGGGCACATGGAGAGGATGGATGAAGGGAGATTGTTGAAAAGGGTGATGAATGCGGAGGCCAGTGGTCGCAGGCCTAGAGGTAGACCGAAGTTTAGGTGGATGGATGGTCTGAAGCAAGCGTTGAGTACGAGACATGAATGTGGAGGCAGCGAGAGAGCGTGCAATGAACAGGCGTGAGTGGAGAATGGTAGTGAATGGTTGATTTTGACGCTGCTCTGATGTGCTTTCCCGCCCTTGGCATCCCGCTGTCGGGATGGTCGTGGGTGGCCCGGCCATTATGACGCGGCGGGGGTAAACCAGTGAAAACTGTCCGGGCCCTGCTGCTGATGACGGATCCTCGGACTGCACTCGTTACCCAGAGTGTATGTTGAGGGGGTACCGGCCGGACTCTTTAGCACACTAGGGCTAAGTTGTGTGAGTGTGAGTGTATGAGGGTGTGAGGTGCCCTTCTAATGAGCCTGTTGAGTGTATCCAGCCCAGTGCCACTTGACTGTCTGACCACATGTGTATGGCCTCAACGTTTACTTCCTTTTCATAGGCTTCACATACATAGTTAGTGAGCCTTGCTCCAAGTAGAGCTGCTGTCAGCTCCAGTCTGGGAACTGAAATTGTCTTCTCGGGTGCAATCCGTCCCTTTGACATTAATAATGTGGCCTTTCCTTCACCGACTCAATACACAGCTGCTCCATATGCTACTGTGGAAGCATCAACCAAGGTGTGTAGGGTCATTGATTTTCCTATCACAGAGTGGCGTTTGAAATGTATGCCACCCTTCTTGGTGAACTCTCCCATAAATTTTTCCTATTTGATTGCAATAGCTTCGGGGAGATCCTCGTCCCAATCAACCTTTGACTGCCATATTTCCTTCATTAGAAACTTGGCCTTGATGGTGATGGGAGTCTTAAGCCAAGAGGGTCAAATTGTGCAGCTAATCCTCAGAGAATGATTCTCTTTGTTGGTTACCTGTTTCCAACTCTCTAGGAGCCACCATCAAGGTGTCCTGTACAGTGTCCCATCTGAGTCCCAAAACTGAAACAATAGGTCTGGCATCTGATTCACCTTCTTTCTCCGTCAGTTCCTTGAGTTCTGGGTCATTGGTAGCCCATTCACGGAGGTTGAGCCCAGCATCACCCAGGATGTTCTTGGATGAACTGTAGAATTCTTGTAGTTCTGCCTTTGTTGATGCAGTTACTAATAAATTGTCGACATAGATATTTCTTTGGATCTTGTCTGTTATGTCCTTTTGTCCACCATACTTTTCGAAGTGGTGGTCAATTGTTGCATTCAAGATAAATTGTGAGCAAGTGGCTCCAAAAAGGATGACTTTGAAACGATAGGTGTCTATGGGGCTGTCAGGATCCATGGGATCTCTGGGCCATACAAATCTCGTGAAGTCTCTGTCCTGTTCATCCAAACCTACCATCAAGAATGCCTTTGCAATGTCAGAACAGGCAGCTAGTGATCCCATCCGAATCGCATGAGCATCTGAGGTAACTCTGGGACCATAGATGGTCCTCGGTACAAAAAATCATTCAAACTTGCTGCATCATTAAGTGGTTTTGCTGAACAATCAAAAACCACCCTTAACGGTGTTATTGGAGATTTTTTTTTCACAGCGTAGTGTGGTAAGTAGTGGCATGCATCTGGTGGCTTCATGTCACTTATTCTTTCGATGAATCCTCTTTATTGTTGCTCTTGCATAACACTGGCATAGTACTTCAATAGTTCAAGTTCTTTCCGCAGACGCTTTAGATTGCTCACCAGCCTTCCTTGGGCTAAACGACAATTGATTGGCAGTGTGGGATGAGCCGCCTTCCGTGGCAATCTGGCCACATACTTGCCATCTAAAAATCGGATGCTGTAGTTGAATTGCTCTAGAGCCGCTTTATCATCCGGGTGTGCTTCATCCGGTGATATCCCTATGGTGTCCAAAGGCCACAATAGGTCAACATCCTTTTTTGCTTCTTCGTCTGACACTGCTACCTTAAGTGCAGTTATCACATTGATTTGAGTGTTTTGAAATTCCTTTATGGGACCTGACAGTAGGTCTCCTAACTTTGTAGATATTATTGTTATTCCTTCATCCTATTTTTCAGGAAAAACAAAATCATAGTAATGATCTGCTCCAATGAGCATATCAACTGAGTAGTGGACTGTATTTTCGAACTTGTCAGCCAAGTTGCTTCCCTTGGCTTTGAGGCGAGTGGCTAGTTCACCGACTCCACTCATGTTAAGCCGTTCAGCCAAAGTGTCGACTTCAATCATTTCCTGGGAGATGTTCTCATATGTCGACACTTCTATGTCAGGGTGGTGTGTCGACATGTAGTGTCATCATCGCTCAAAATTCCTCTTTTGACGAAGGACCTCTGAGCCCCTTGGTCAAACAAAGCTCTCACGAGTTCTATACCATCCTTTGTTTTCAAACTAACCAAAGCTGTAGGTAGGGCGGTCGCCTTACCACACCCAGCTGCTAGTGCATTCACTGTAGCTGCACTAGTGGGAGTGTTTCCCACAGAACTGGTAGCTGGTGCAGCTGTAGACTTTGCATTGCTTGACGCTAGCTTGGCATCACTTCATCGACCTTTGTTTCTTTTGAAGCAGAGTGCACCGTGATGTCCGGTGATCTTGCAACTCTTACAGAATGGTGCCTTCTCAGGGCACTCAGCAGAACGGTGACCAGACTCCAGGCATTTGAAGCACAATCTCAATTCTGATACCCGAGTTTTTCTCTCTTCATTTGTTTCATACCTTGTACAGCGATAGAGAGAATGATCTTCAGTACAAAATGTGCATCCAGATGTTCCTACTTGGAAGGATCCAACAGTTGACTGGGGTCCTCGGTTGTTTCCATCAGGTGGTCTGGAATGGTGTCCATTGGAATTGCTCCTTGAACTTCCTTGATAGTTTGGCTTCCGGCCTCCGTTCACCTGTGGCTTGAAGTCAGTCTCACAGTTCTCAAGTCTGGTGATTTCAGACATGAGTGCGTCTCGGAATTCAGCCAAACTCCATTCAGCATCTGGGTCTCTGCCCCTACTGCAGGCTTCTTTGATCCTTGATGTTAGTTTGCGCCAGATCCGGTGTGCTGTTATTGAGGAACAGTGGCTGCAGTCATTGAAGTCTACTCCTGCTGTCTTCAGATGGCAAAGGTTCACTTCCAAGTGCAAGTGCATCCAAATGTGCCATCCTTATGCGATCTTCGTTCCCATACACTTCTTCCCTCACACTTCTGAGGGAAGAATTGCTTACTGATGCAGCAGCTTTACTACTTGGTGCTAGCTGCACTTCAATTCTTAATCTTCTGACCTTTTCTAGGGTGATATTCAAGGGTTCCAATGACTCATCATTTTCATCCTCGAGTTGAAATTTTTCATTTTGAGGAATGTTATCATCCTTATTAACTTCTTCAACCATCTGCCTATGCAGTGCACGCGCTTCGTCTAAACATGTTCCCGCAGTGGTAACATAGCATGTCAGCATGTCCTGGTTTTCTGCTTCACGGAAAGGGACAAGTTCACAACACATTTCAATTTTATTCTTTATCTTAGTGACTTTGCCTTGCAAGCGGGTAAGCAGTCACCAGCCGCTGAAATTCTGCGCTCCTCGTCATCTTGAACAGACAATATTCAACTGTCCACGATCTTATACCTGGTAACTAATTTTCAAAGTTAAAAACTCTCAGAAAAAACTAACAAGAATAGACTGGCAACAATACAGCCCGTTATTTGTCAATCACTCCTGCCGCAGTTCCTGAGAGTCGTTTACCGGAAAATGATCACCTTCTTTCAGTCATGAATCAATGCAATTCAACTAAAGGACTACTTCGTCCTTTTCAGTTAAATTGCAGTCACTTCTTTGCTACAATGGTATAATGCAAAATTTAAAAAATTTAAGACCACTCTAGTCCTAAAACCTAACTTCACTCAACAAAATGCAGCTACTTCAAGAAATTTTACACACTTCAATTTCACGAATTATTTTTAAATAAGGACTTACCTTGTCCCAAATAACCTGCACCTTCACAAACTGCAACCATAAATTTCCCAAAAACCTTATGGACACTCCTGCATTATTCAAGCCAATTTTGCATGCCAAGAACACATCACAACTTCTTAACCTCCCCCAAATAATTTCTTTCAATTCAAATTGGGTGATCAATAGCTTCGTTTAATCATCCTAGCAAGCACAAAATATTTCGAGGGCATACTTTTGTCCTATTTCAATATATTCCGCTCAACAGTGATGCTATTTAACTTCTTCCTGGCTTCATCCAATTTGAATTTGACTTTAAATTCAAATCGGATGGTCAATAGCCTTCTTTTAGCAATAACTGAACTACAAATTGTCTTGAGGAGCCAACTTCTACCCTATCTAAACAATTTGCAATCCAGAGTTGCCTTTCCTGTCAAACATTAATCCGGTTCGAAAGGATCATTGTGGCCGGGATTTACTTTCACATTTGATTTTTACCCGACCGTTTTGCTTTTAACACCTTCGTATATTTATTTTATAGTGTTGATCTTAATCATGTTATGATATTGGAAATCTTAAGCCTTTAGACCTAAAACATCAAATCCAGAGTGGTGGATATTGGGGGGCACTTGTAATTAGATTGAACGATTTATCTTTCGGTTTTTAATTAGGGGATGCCATCTTGCCTTCGGCCATTGTCTTCAATACTGTCACGTCTACGGTGTAGCTACAGTTGCTAGAGCTAATCAATTAATTCCCTACCTCATAGTAGGTTAGTCTACCACTATCACTGCGTTACTGATTAAAAACTAGTCGGAAAATGTATACATCTAAACTTAGCGTATTATTTGGAGGAATGAGTTATCCGCTTGGCCGGAGGTTGGCGATACATGTCAGCTCGCACTGATTCCACTAACACAACAAATCCCTCAGATTAGGGAGCCAAACCTTTTGGCCAACAACGCCATCTAGCGGTGGCGTTGGTAGGCTTATTCGCTTACATGGCTCCGGCCACGGTTTAACGTACTATAATAATCCTCATTATCTCATACATAGAGACTTACCTCGAACGTTACTTATTTGCATTACTTCATTCTCATTGACCTGTATTACTTCAATCGTTTATATTTACGCGTCTAGTATGATTCGAGAAGAAGGAAACCGCACACAGCTGTGACAGACCGGGGATGGAAGGAATAAGGGTTTCCACCCTCCCAACCTCAGGAATGCCCCAAAACCGACGACGACTTCCCTTACAAATCGAACACACACATAGGTTAGCAATGGAATGTCTTGGTTGGTAGGGTATGAGAAATATTTCCAACAGCGTATGAGGGTGTGAGGTGCGCCTTGCCGTCGGCCGTCCCCCTTTTTGGGGGATGCGACCTAGTGTCTGTATCTGTATAGTAGATGGTCTCCTGGATCGTATTGAGAGAGGGGTTATAGGGACATTATTAGGTATTTTTATGTTTCGAATCTTTTTACTAGACCTTCGCCTCGTACCTCCACTACGAGGAAGTCATTCTTGAGCTCTGTGGTCTACCTCGGGGGGCCCACAAATTGCTGCACGAAGTTGTCGATTAGCTAGAATTGAGTTTGTTTAGGCCAGGTTCTGTACCGAAATTGCCTTGGCAGTAAGAAGTTAGTATAATATTTTTACTGAAAGTGGTCAAATTTTTCGTTTTTCAGCGTATCATTGATGAGGTTGTAGGCCGTTCAGACGACTCCTCCCCGTCTTTCGTCCGGGAGCGGAGGCGCTCACCGCGCTTCCAGTTCTCTACGTGCACAGCATCAGATATGGATGCTGTTTTTGTGTCTTTCTCCAGGGCGGCCTGAGGGGATATGGTCAGGCTAGTGGGGAGACACCGAATTTTGGTGTCAATACAGTCTTTGTTTGCAACATTTACGGTTTCCATCATTGCAATACGGTGGATTCAGCTTCCCGACATGCTCTGCTCACCACGGCGACCTAGGTAATGTGGTCAGTAAAATTTTGTTGACTTCCCACAAGGCATAGTCAGTTGACGATACGCTGAAGTGTGATCTCAGCGCACTAAGAAGCTACCTAGGATGGTCTCTCAGGTTTCGACTCCTTTTCGAGTTCTTGATAAGATGATTATTCTACCACTCTTCGCCCAAGGAGAGGTTACCGCCTCGGTCAAAAGTTGTGAAGCCAAAGTGGAGAGTTGGCTGGCTCTGCAACCCAGTCGCCTCAGCCACCAGACAACACCATCAGGCCTTTCAATAAAGCCAGATGCGGCCCACAAATCGCAGGCCATGGGACCAAACTCGGCCGCGACGTGAAGGTCTTGATATGCATCCCACGAACTGTACTCAATGGCGTGTTATCCGGTTAGCGTATCCGACTGCAGTGTCAACCTCTGGTGCTGCATGTCGCGAGTTCGAGCCTCGGCAGGGACACGGCGGTCTTGTGGCGGGGAGATTGGGCTCCTCCCCCCTCTGTGTCTGCCTAACTTAGCCACCCCCCTAACTAGGGGGAAACGGCTGTATGTCTATACATACAATAATAGAAGAGAAAAGAAAGATTAAATAAACATAATAGAAGAGAAAATATTAAAAAAGCATAATATAAGAGAAAAGAAACGATAAAATAAGCACAAGCAAAGGAAATGAAAATAAAACTATAAAATAAGTACAAAAAATAGAAATGAAACAATAAAATAAGCAAAAGAAAAGCAAAAATGAAAAAAAACTATTAGGGAAAGTGGTCAAGACAAGAGAAGAGGATACGTTCATGTAGTTAGCAGAGCAATCTAGGTAAATGGTGCAAAAAAAATAAAAGCAAAAATATAATATAGGAGAAAAGTGAAGATCAGAAAGGTCTAAAGGGGAATTAGGAGGTTCACCCCTCCTGTTGGGCTGTGACTCCATGTGACCCGTTAACCAATAGCTTGGGGGTATTCTTCTTTTCCCCAGGAACAAAGCATTCCCCTCTCCTCCTTCTCTGCCAAAAGCTCTGCTGCCAAAATACAAATTTTGGACCGTTATGTACAGATATCCGCCTAGATACAGACACAAGGCAGAATCCCCCAGAAAGGGGGGTGGCCGACCTCAAGTCGCACCTCACATCCTCATACGCTCACACTCACACAACTTAGCCCTTCTGCGCTAAAGGGTTCGACCGGTAACCCCGCAACACACGCTGGGTCACGAGTGCGGTCCGACGATCCGTTTTCAGCAGCAGAGCCCGACAGCTTCCACTGGTTTACTCCCGCCGCATCGTGGTGGCCGGGCCCTGCCCCCACTCATCCAAGACCATCCCGACGTGATGAAAAGGGTGGGAAAGCACATCAGAGCAGCGTTAAAAATCAACCATTCACAACCATTCTCCACTCACGACTGTTCATTGCATCACCTCTCTCGCTACTTCCACATTCAAGTCTCTCCTTCCTAACGCCTACTCTACACCATTAAATCCACTCGAACATCGGTCTACCGCTAAGCCTCCGACCACTCGCCTCCGCCACCTTTTCTACCAACCTCCCTTCATCCATCCTCACCGTGTGCCCGAACCATCGCAGAACACGCGAATCCCCTCGGTCCTCCAACTTCTTCACCATCCCCGTTCTGATTCGAACCAGGTCGTTAGTGAACCTGTACCTCAGCGACCAACACTGAACTTCTTTCACCAACTCTCAAATTAGGAGGACACTCTTCTTACATCAACAGTCCTCGAGCATCTCATTACTTTACTTCAACCCACGTTCACTTGAAGCTTCCTCCTCTCACACACTCTACCAAGCTCGGACACCAGCCTACATAGCTTTTCTCTGAATCCGCCACCAGCTCCGTATCATCCGCAAACAGCAACTGGCTCAACTGCCAACTCAGCTCGTTCGCTTCGAACAGCTCCAAGCCTCGACCCAGCACACTCGTGTTTACATCCCTGACCACTCCATCCATGTAGAGATTTAACAGCCAGGGAGACATCACGAAGCCTTGACTCAGATTCACTTTCCACTACGAACCTATCACTCACCTTGCTTCCCACTCTGACACATGCTCAGCTACCAATAGAGAAACTCTGCACCACTTTCAACAGATTTCCGCTCACCTCATGCAAACTCAACACCCTCCACAGCGCTTCTCTGTCAATCCTGTCGTATGCTTTTTCCTACTCCAAATAAATGTAACACCCCACACAAAGCCTCTCTGCCATTTTTTCTAGATCCATGATGAAGGCCTGTACACATCCTTCCCCTTGGCAAGGTACTTCTCATAGACTTGTCTCACTGCCGAAATCTGATATGCACACTCTCTACTATCCGTAATCGTATCATCCGCACAGTCTCTTCTCGTGAATAACGTACGTTAATACATCAAGTCAATGCGTTAACAAAGTTACTCAAAGGCGTTCGAGCATATAGAGGTGGAGGCTGGGTTGGAAGAGAGAAGGTTGAAACGTTTCAGAGGCATAGCCGGAATGATGCTGAGGGATAGGATCAATGATGTAGTTTAAATTTGAACGGGGTGGGTAAAATGTTGGAGGAGAGTAAGACATGTTCTAAGGCTGTTGGGACACAGTGTGAGGATGGATGATGGGAGATTGGTTAAAATTGTGAAGGGAACGGAGGTGAGTGGGCGTAGGCCAATAGAAAGATCAATATTTGTGTGTTGGATGACGTGAAGCAAGTTTTAGGGTGAAGATAAATCAGTGTGGGGGTAGCGAAAAACGTGCAATTGATAGGAGTGAGTAGTGAATGATTGTGAATGGATGAGATTCAGACGCGGCCCTGATGCGCTTTTACACCCTTCATGTCTCGTAGATGAACGGGGGTTCCGGGTCAGGCCCTACTGCCGACACAAACCTCTGACCTCACTCCTGACTAGGAGTGTGAGTTGCGAGGTCCGGGCCGCAGCTTTTGGCGGTGAAAGAGCTAAATTTTGGTACGCGAGTGCATGAGGAGAGTGAGATACGTCTTGCCGTCCCCCTACCATTCTTCTGGGAGATTCGTTCAGCGCCTGTATCTGTTTAGGCTGCATTCACATAAAAACTTTATGCTTTTGCAAACTGAGTCAACTTTTTGATGGCGACAGCACATTTAATAAAAAGGCCAAAGGAATGAGTGATATCAAATGGTCAACACATCAGCATTCCTTTCCTAGCAGTAATTTCTTTCAACGCTCTCAATCGACTACCATAACTTCATAGTGCATTTAAAGTAACAAACTATGCCTTCCGTGCTCAGGTTAATTAGAGAAGCTTCTAAGAGTTACCTTGGCTAATCCACCGTACTCGCGCTCCAGGGAAGTAGAGTAGGTCACCATCACCTTCTTGCTCTCGCGCTCAGCCACGGTCTGTGGAAGAGAACAAGTCAATACGACCGTTCTATGGCGCCAGCACTGGGCATAGTAGGCAGAAGCAGTAGAGGGGAGAAGTGAATTAAGACACGCGTGAAAGGATTATTTTTTGTTGTGAAAATTTCACAGCCAATTGCGAGTTAATCTGCCCTCGCTCGCTGTTCAAGACGGCGAAGGGCGATGCCAAGTGCTCCGCACAAAATTAATCCATCTACAATATTTGTTACGCACTAAAATGATGTCCCAATATTGGTGGAGAGAGATTTCTTTGTTGAAGATTAGTGCTAACACAACGACTGGATACCTGCCGTTCACTGCCGACTTTCGAAATTACAAAATCGACTAAATTTCTTCGTATTATTGCAAATATTAACCCTGACACCGCTAGTGCGGCTATTACACAAGTGGATATTAATAATTCAAGTTAATGTCAAAAGTGCATTTCCGTAAGAAGCAACCAACCGTCAAGAATATACCTTTAGATGTCATGCAAAATGTTTGCTGGTATTAAGTCGTTACAAAATGTATTACATTACCTTTGATGTCAAATACAGTCACTAAAAGTGTTTCCTCTCATGAAAAAATATTCTGCGATTTGAAATAACTATTCGAATTGTAGGTGAATTCTGTCCACGTTGAAGGCAAACTGTCCATTTTTAACCAGGTCAAAACCACATTCGCTGTTTCGCCTGACCCCTGAGCCGCCGGTAGCCGAACAGAGGCGCCCCTCACCTCTCCCTCGCTGTTGACTAGCTTCGTGATGATAGAATCGTCACTTGGCCACTTGAGGTTCTTCATGACTAGTGTGGTGGGCGGGTCGTGCACCTCCCCAGCGTCGCTGCTCCACACCGTAGCCGTAGCGTCGGGCGCCAGCTTGTACGACCGATGAAACTTGTATACCACCGGGTTGACCTCATCGTTTTCGGTGGACCGAATCAGCTGATGGCCGCTCAACGAGTACTCCTGTCGGGCACACGAGGCATAAACGGGGAGAACAAACGGAGAGTTGCTGGAGGAATTTTTCACAGTATTTTGATTATCACAGGGTACGGAAGGAAGCTCCGTCAGAGGCTTGTTTTTAGGGAGTTGGTAATAATCAAGTTTGAGTAATTAATTAGAGATCCTACTTCATAGTTGTGGAACATCTGTTGAAGTCAAATCTACAGAGGTGGGACGACTGGTGAGAAGAGCAAATAGGAACGCTAGTGCCAAGTGGGGTAGACGATTGTGACAGAATTTTGTTCAGAACAAAGAGATATGCTGGAAAAAAGGGTACAGATACAGACACAAGGCCGCATCCCCCAGACGGCAAGGCGCAGCTCACACCACTTAGCCCTTTTCTGCTGAAGGGTTCAGCCGGTAACCCCGTAACATACACTCTGGGTCACGAGTGCAGTCCGAGGATCCGTAGTCAGCAGCAGGGCCAGACAGTAAACACTGGTTTACCCCCGCCGCGTCATAATGGCCGGGCCCACCCCTCCCACGACCATCCCGACAACGGGATGCCAAGGGCGGGAAAGCACATCAGATACAGATACAGACACTAGGCCGCATCCCCCAGAAAGGGGGGTGGCCGACGGCAAGGCGCACCTCACACCCTCATACGCTCACACTCACAC
>SDVV010011896.1:0-15673 GCA_016164225.1 Gammarus roeselii | reverse complement strand
ATATACATATACATATACATATACATATACATATACATACATTGCCGTACACTCGCTATTGATCTAATTGTCAAGGTCAAATTAAACGTTTCATAGAACTATTCATCTTGAGACAAATCAGTTAGGCTAACCTACTGACGTTCAAGTGATCATGACGTATAATGTTAACACTGAGTTTCAATAAAGAAACAGAGTGTGGAGAGTGTCCAGCATATGATTGTGTATAACATTTGCGGTTGGGAGAGGGGTTGAGGGAGGTGGGGATAGAAGGTAGGGCAGAAGGGGTGAAAGAGATTGAATAATGGAGACAGGTTAATAGAGGGAGGGATGGGGAGAGGTCTGAAGGCCAGCTTCCCATCGCTGACCGAATCAGGTCTTGACGGCTGCTTGGACGGTAGATTAAGATCAACGGGTGCCCGTCGCTGTCATCACGATGGCGACGACGACACTGGCGACTGGGAGCTGTTGGCGGCCAGACCGGGTCGGCGCCATACGGAGGAAAGTGCCTGATGCCGCACCCGCGATGGCGAGGGCCCGTCGCCAGAGCTTGGCTTGTCGACCGCTGCCAGGATCACTTATATGTTACGTCCCTGTCTGCCCTGCCTCTGGTACCTGTTACGTTCCTGTTTGCCCTGCCTCTGGTACCTGTCACATCCCTGTCTGCCCTGTCTCTGGTTCCTGTTACGTCACTGTCTGGCCTGCCTCTGGTACCTGTTACGTCACTGTCTGGCCTGCCTCTGGTACTTATTACGTTCCTGTCTGCCCCGCCTCTGGTACCTGTTACGTCCCTGTCTGCCCCGCCTCTGGTACCTGTTACATTCCTGTCTGCCCTGGCTCTTGTACCTGTTACGTTCCTGTCTGCCTTGCCTCTGGTACCTGTTCCGTCCCTGTCTGCCCTGCCTCTGGTACCTGTTCCGTCCCTGTCTGCCCTGCCTCTGGTACCTGTAACCGTCCCTGTCTGCCCCGCCTCTGGTACCTGTTACGTCCCTGTCTGTTCCGCCTCTGGTATCGTTCCGTCCCTGTCTGCCCCGCCTCTGGTACCTGTTACGTTCCTGTCTGCCCTGCCTCTGGTATCTGTTACGTCCCTGTATCTGTTAAATTCCTGTCTGCCCTGCCTCTGGTATTTGTTATGTCCCTGTCTGCCCCGCCTGTGGTACTGCGTGACTGAACAAAGAACCGTCGCAGATTTAAATATTTTTCAAGCAAATCTAAATTTTTAGACCGCGAAAACATTGCCCTCGAAGAAACACCAAGTCGTCCGACGATAATGCCGGTATTATCATTCCAATCATTACTTTGTCCGGAGTTTGTGAGATGAATTCGGGCACGGTAATTTGACAATGAAACTTACGACAATCCTTTGCCCATCTATGCACTCGCAATACAGAGACCTGGTCCTCCCAGCGTCCTGTATAGATACATTCAAGCCCTAACGTGTTCAGGGCTCGTCAGCGACACATGTTGACGCAAACGGGTAAATGCATTTCCCTTCTCCTGAGCTGCGCGCGGCTTGCTTGCCAGTTGTGATACAATTCCTTAGGTGCTGTATTCCCTGAAATTATTTTCTTTATGAGCGTTGAAAAACTACCGACACGATAGGGAAGTTTTGGTGCTCGTTTTATTCAGGGTTGAGTCAGGCAGAATAGAACAACAAGACTTTGTGTACAGTATATTGAGTTTACAAAGCATATTTTGGTCCACTATAAAAGCACGAGAAACAGTGGCAAAATAGTTGTTGATAATGCATAGAAAAGATCGTTTGTGATAGCCTTTATTTCAACATAGTTCTAGTTTGTGTGCTCATTGCTCAAACGTGTATTAAAACATGTACAGTATTCAAGTGCATGTACGATTACAGTTGCTTTAAATAGACCACTTCTTGACAATACATATTATTTTCCGAGACCTTACAGAAGTTATGTGGCTGTTAGAGTAACGTGTTCGCATGTTTCAACAATATTATTGTAAGAGAAAACAATAATAGTGTACGCGAACACACAATATTATTGTACGAGAACACACAATATTATTGTACGAGAACATACAATATTATTGTACGAAAACACACAATACTATTGTATAAAAACACGCAATATTATTGTATGAAAACACGCAATATTTTTGTATGAAAACACGCAATAATATTGTATGAAAACACGCAATATTATTGTACGAGAACACTCAATATTATTGTATGCGAACACACAATATTTTTGTATTAGAACACACAATGTTATTGTATGAGAACACAATGTTATTGTATGATAACACACAATATCAATGTATAAGAATACACAATATTATTGTATGATAACACACAATTCAATGTATGAGAACACACAATGTTATTGTATGAGAATACACAATGTTATTGTATGATAACACACAATATCAATTTATGAGCATACACAATATTATTGTATGATAACACACAATTCAATATATGAGAACACACAATGTTATTGTATGAGAAAACGCAATATTATTGTATGTGAACAGACAGCGGGATAAAAAAATTATTTCATCTAATCCCTACCGCCGGGAAAAATTAATTATAGCTTCTGAGCGCAACAGAATGACGGCATTCTTAGCATCCCGTCACCCATAAAGTTTATTCTTGGCATCCCGTCACCTATAAAGTTTATTCTTGGCATCCCGTCACCCATAAAGTTTATTCTTGGCATCCCGTCACCTATAAAGTTTATTCTTGGCATCCCGTCACCTATAAAGTTTATTCTCAGCATCCCGTCATCCATAAAGTTTATTCTTAGCATCCCGTCACCCATAAAGTTTATTCTTGGCATCCCGTCACCCATAAAGTTTATTCTTGGCATCCCGTCACCTATAAAGTTTATTCTCAGCATCCCGTCATCCATAAAGTTTATTCTTGGCATCCCGTCACCTATAAAGTTTATTCTCAGCATCCCGTCATCCATAAAGTTTATTCTTAGCATCCCGTCATCCATAAAGTTTATTCTCAACATCCCGTCATCCATAAAGTTTATTCATAGCATCCCGTCACACAAAGTTTATTCTCAGCATCCCGTCACCCATAAAGTTTATTCTCAGCATTCCGCCATCCATAAAGTTTATTCTTAGCATCCCGTCAACCATAAAGTTTATTCTCATCATCCCGTCATCCATAAAGTTTATTCCTAGCATCCCGTCAGCCACATAAATTTATTCTTAGCATCCTGTCATCCATAAAGTTTATTCTTAGCATCCAGTCATCCATAAAGTTAATTCTTAGCATCCCGTCTATCATAAAGTTTATTCTTAGCATCCCGTCATTCATAAAATTTGTTCTTAGCATCCCGTTATTCATAAAGTTTATTCTTAGCATCCCGACATTCATAAAGTTTATTCTCAGCATCCCGTCATTCATAAAATTTATTCCCAGCATCCCTTCATCCATAAAGTTTATTCTCAGCATCCCGTCATTCATAAAGTTTATTCATAGCATCTCGTCATCAGTAAAGTTTATTCTTAGCATCCTGTCATCTATAAAGTTGATTCTTAGCATCCCGTCATCCATAAAGTTTATTCATAGCATCCCGTCATCCATAAAGTATATTCTTAGCGTCCCGTCAGTCATCAAGTTTATTCTTAGCATCCCTAAACTACCTATGAGTAAAAGCTGAACACTTGTACAGTGGTGAAAGTAAATCGTTCATGGTTAGTCTAGAAGAGAGAACAAATACACTTTAACCTCGTGGAATTTGACCTAATTTGAATTTTTCTCAATGCATTCTAACAGGACAACGGTACTTGTGGAATTCTACGAATTTAATTCACATCAAATTTAAATATGCAGCGAAAACTTATCATTCTTGATTTATGTTGGGCTTGAATTGTAATCAACATTGATTTCACTACTACACAGCCAATGAATAAAATTAAAGTTTAACAGCATACAAAAAACTCAATGCTATGAAAAAGTGAAAATGTTCGGGATAAAATGAAAACTACAATTTTGTGGATAGCATTGGTTACAATAGGATTAGAAACATTTTTAGATGCAATACGGTAGTAGTATTAAGTGTGGAGGCAATTATTCCACTAAAAGTTGATATTCTGTCAGGAACGAATAGACTTTAAAAAATTCCACAAAAATGATTTTTGAAACTCACACGCTTTAGAGCCCCGACTCCAGTATTTTCCAAACATTAAAAAAAAACGTACTAGACTCCAGACCTGCCGGTGTATAACAGTGATATGCTCGTCACATGTGTAGAATGTCTACAACTTGGTTCATTGGAGTGGTGTGTTATCTTATATAACAGCTGCAGGTGGGCAGTGGCTGCCAGAAGGTGAGGCACAGGCTGTTTCTGCAATTCCTTTTATAATTATGCATGGATTAAATGTGATTTAGATGCTTGTTTCCCTCAGAGCCGAGACGCAAGTCATTGCTAGCTCCCCCGTGGGGAATGAAGATCATCGATTCTGGTAGGCTCGCCTACCTTTGTGTACGAGAAAAATAACATTACCCCCCAAAAAAATGAAATTTTCAGATGTGGCACGTACGCACGCTAGTGCGTAAAGGAATAATACTTCGACAAAACGGTCACCGCTTCCAACTATTTGGTGTAGAATATAAACACGCTAGTGCGAGCATGTGGGGTAGTCAAACAGGGTGCAAGGTTCACAGATACGCGGATCAGGTCAATTCTAAAACTTGCATGTGGTCCGTGCACGCGTCAGTGCGTACAGACTGAGATTTATACACAGGCTTACAAACAAATTTTCGCTCACTTACACTTGCATTGTTTCAGCGGACCAGATTTCGCTGAGTGAAAAGGAAAGAAAGGGAGGGTGGGTGGGTGAGATTTCTTGGGCTCCAAGGGATCTCAGGGTTCCCAAAAGACCCCGAGGGAGTCCCGTAGGGTTCCCGGAGGATCTGCCAAGTTCCCCCAGTCCTCAGAGTCCCCGGGTCTCTTGACTCAATGCCCCTCGATCAGCCTCGACTTGCCTCTCCCTCTTCGCCCAGGTACCGTACCGAGCAAAAATTCGTTTATGGTTAGCCTGTAACCGGAAAAACAGATTCGACTTTCCCCACGTGGAATTTAACTTCACATAGAAATTTCTTACGGTACTATGTGTGGACAGAGCCTCTTAATGGGAAATAGTTATCAAATTTAGAATGAGTTCAAATATAGAGCGGAAAATGGACATTGAAGATCTCACTTAGTTTTAAATCACAAACGAATTTTCGCTCGCTAATGTACATCGTGGGATGGATGATCTACTTGGATTATTGGCATCACATACTTACAGACTTTAAGATGATAGGATTTGCAGCGAGGGAGAGGGGCGGAGAGGGCAGAAGTCCTACGGGTTTCAAAGGGACCCGAGGGTTTCCCGGAGGGTTCCCCAATTCCCCGGAGTCTTCCGGGTTCGTTGGTTCCCCCGTCTCAGTCCGTCTCGGCTCGCCTCGACTAATCTCGATTCGTCGCCCACCAACTCGACTTGCCCAAACTCATCTCGACTTCTCTCGACTCGCCTTTTCCTCTCTGCGCAAGTCCTCCGTGGACAGGACGAAATAATTTTTCTACTGAAGCATTGCTTGCATACATCGATCCCGCGAGCGGGTTTTGCAGTGTTGGGAGGAGAGGCAGAGGTCCCCAACCATGGCACTCTACGACACAGCACACTCTTCTTTAGGCAATCATGGAGAACGTGCTTACGGCAAATTTGCCATCGAACTCTAGGATGTTGAAATTTGGTTTCGCACAGCATAATTTCTTATCTGTCATACAGCGAACTCCTCGACGAATACAAGACGATCTTTTTATAGCTCTCCTGACTGACTAAATGCTGACAGCATGTGTTGCAACGAAAAGTCAAACTCCAGCTGAGGTGATAGATGGCCGGGAGACATTCCTGAAATTCCAGCGGTCATCGTGGGACGTATCTTCTTACCTTTTCGAATATTAATTGGTCTGCCGGCTGACCTCAAATGAACATGTTTTGCCATAGGTTGACGGGATACAATGCATAAAGATTATGACGTTATTGACCTATCAATGGCTCCAATCGAAACTAAAAACATGATCGCCAAGCTTAACTATCTTCTATAGGACAGAGACGTGCTTGCTTTTAATGCGCTAGTACCGGAGCAGCGGCTGGCAAGGGAATGAACGAACTTTTTATAGATAGACGAAGTTGATTGTCATGAAACATGGTCTGGTCGGTTAGCTTCCGAGATAACAGAATATAAACAGACGCACTCCTAGAACTTCTGACGCATGTCTTCTCATAACAAATTTCTATCCTGCTCATAACATTCGTTTCGTTATCTAAATAGATTAGATTTCTACCTATGGGTAGGTAATACCATTATTTTAAACCTCGGATTATTACCGGATACATTGCAGGTAAAATAGGCATTACATATACAAGGGCTCTGATATTGTGAAGTCACTGTACATAGTACAGTAACGCATGCGACCTATGCTGCATTATTTCCTCATCGACTCGTGTGATAGGCGAGCAACAAATTCACTCAATGATGATGAGGGGGATGCCAGGAAGCGCCATTCCCCCCTTCCGGCCCTCCACACAACCCAGAAACCGTGGCAAAAGTTGCAGGAGGCACCTGGCGAAAGTTGCTGTGATGCTGGCGCCCGATCGATGGCAGTGACCCTCATTAGTTCATGGTCATGGCAGAGCAGAGGAAGTAAGACTGGTTGCCTAATTGGGAAAATGGAGTCATGGCTCCTAACTGGGAAAATACCCTGAATGGGGAAAAGAAGACAGGTTCTCTTCCTCATTGGGGTATGTAGCCAGGTTCCCACATATAAAGAGAGAAGAGAGGTTCCCAGTTAGAGGAGAGAAACAATGGTACTCATGATGGGAAGAGGAAGACATGCTCCCTCGTTAGAAAGAGCAAGATATTTTCCCTTGTTGGGGAGAGAAAGGCATAATACCTCGTTTGGGAGAGAAAAGTATGTTCCCTCGTTTGAGAGAGGAAGGCATGTTCCCTCGTTTGAGAGAGAAAGGCATGTTCCCTCGTTTGAGAGAGAAAGGCATGTTCCCTCGTTTGAGGGAGTCAGGCATGTTCCCTCGTTTGAGAGAGAAAGGCATGTTCCCTCGTTTGCGAGAGAAAGGCATGTTCCTTCGTTTGAGAGAGAAAGGCATGCTCCCTCGTTTGAGAGAGAAAGGCATGTTCCCTCGTTTGAGAGAGAAAGGCATGTTCCCTCGTTTGAGAGAGAAAGGCATGTTCCCTCGTTTGAGAGAGAAAGGCATGTTCCCTCGTTTGAGAGAGAAAGGCATGTTCCCTCATATGAGAGAGAAAGGCATGTTCTCTCATTGGGGAGAGGAAAGCATGTTCTCTCCCTGGGGAGAGGAAAGCATGTTCTCTTCTGGGGAGAGGAAAGCATGTTCTCTCCCTGGGGAGAGGAAAGCATGTTCTCTCCCTGGGGAGAGGAAAGCATGTTTTCTCCCTGGGGAGAGAAAACCATGTTCTTTCCATGGGGAGAGAAAATCATGTTCTATCCCCGAGGAGAGGAAAACATGTTTTCTCCTTGGGAGAGGAAAGCATGTTCTCTCCCTGGGGGGGGGGGAGAAAACATGTTTTCTCCCTGGGGAGAGAAAAACATGTTCTTTCCATGGGGAGAGAAAAGCATGTTCTTTCCATGAGGAGAGAAAAGCATGTTCTCTCCCCCAGGAAGAGAAAAACATTTTTCTCCTTGGGAGAGGAAAGCATGTTCTCTCCCTGGGGAGAGAAACACATGTTCCTTTCATGGGGAGAGAAAAGCATGTTCTTTCCATGAGGAGAGAAAAGCATGTTCTCTCCCTGAACAGGAAAGCATGTTCTCTCCCTGAACATCAAAAAGCCTGTTCTCTCCCTGGGGAGAGAAAAGCATGGTCTCTCTCTGGGGAGAGAAAAGCATGGTCTCTCCCTGGGGAGAGAAAAGCATGGTCTCTCCCTGGGGAGAGAAAAGCGTGGTCTCTCCCTGGGGAGAGGAAAGCATGTTCTTCCCCTGGGGAGAGGAAAGCATGTGTTCTCCCTGGAGAGAGAAAAGCATGTTCTCTCCTTGGGAAAAGGAATGCATGTTCTCTCCCTGAGGAGCAAAAAGCATGTTCTCTCCATGGGGAGAGGAAAGCATGTTCTCTCCTTTGGGAGAAGAAAGCATGTTCTCTCCTTTGGGAGAAGAAAGCATGTTCTCTCCATGGGGAGAGGAAAGCATGTTCTCTCCCTGGGGAGAGGAAAACATGTTCTCTCTCTGGAAAGAGGAAAGCATGTTCTCTCCCTGGGGAGAGGAAAGCCTGTTCTCTCTTTGTGGAGAGGAAAGCATGTTCTCTCCCTGGGGAGAGGAAAGCATGTTCTCTCCCTGGGGAGAGGAAAGCATGTTCTCTCCCTGGGGAGAGGAAAGCATGTTCTCTCCTTGGGGAGAAGAAAGCCTGTTCTTTCCCTGGGGATAGGAATGCATGTTCTCTCTCTGGGGAGAGGAGAGCATGTTCTCTCCCTGGGGAGAGGAAAGCATGTTCTCTCCCTGCGGAGAGAAAAGCATGTTCTCTCTTTGGGGATAGGAAAGCATGTTCTTTCCCTGGGGAGAGAAAAGCATGTTCTCTCCCTGGGGAGAAGAAAGCATGTTCTCTCCCTGGGGAGAGGAAAGCATGTTCTCTCCCTGGGGAGAGGAAAGCATGTTCTCTCCCTGGGGAGAGGAAAGCATGCTCTCTCCCTGGGGAGAAGAAAGCATGTTCTCTCCCTGTGGAGAGAAAAGCATGTTCTCTCCCTGGGGAGAAGAAAGCATGTTCTCTCCCTGTGGAGAGAAAAGCATGTTCTCTCCCTGGGGAGAAGAAAGCATGTTCTCTCCCTGGGGAGAAGAAAGCATGTTCTCTCCCTGAGGAGAAGAAAACATGTTCTCTCTTTGGGGATAGGAAAGCATGTTCTTTCCCTGGGGAGAGAAAAGCATGTTCTCTCCCTGGGGAGAAGAAAGTATGTTCGCTCCCTGGGGAGAGGAAAGCATGTTCTCTCCCTGGGGAGAGGAAAGCCTGTTCTCTCCCTGGGTAGAGATTAAACTTTGCTCGCTGATATACTAATCGCAAATAAAAGTTGTTATCCTCGTCCGCCTGAAGCTTAAGGGAGCGAAGCTAAGCTCCGAGACGCCACTTTGCATGACTAAGTTACACTGCGATAACTTGCAAATTCAAACTCAGCCTCTAGAGACAAGCCCATCGTTCCAAAGCTGAAGTATGTGTTGTACATTGGAAATATGAGTCGCACATCGAAATACCATGTTTGAATTCAACAAAAAAAAAACAATAATCAAACACGCACAGTAGAGTAGCGTAGTAAGTTTGAGACCGGCCGAAGAGTCCATCCTTGTAACACTCCAAGTTTGCACTACTGCTAGCCCAGCTTAGATGAGCTGCCAAGTTTCTTAGCCGATGTAGCAGCTGAAACTGAGTCCGCCTCTCTCTGCAGAGGCTGTTTCCTTCGTTCCAGCTCAGTATGGCATTGGATTAGTCTCCCAGTGCTTGATGTTGTTACTCTTTACCATATCATGTTGTAAACGGCTCCAGATAAATGGTACCGTATCCTCATTGGATTGTTTTCTTTTCACAACTGATGTTCTGAAGGATACCGAATGAAGCTTCGGCCATCGTTTCAATTCCTCTTATTATAATCTCCATCAAAGAGCCCTTCGGAGCTGGCTTCAATAAAACCATGTAGATATTAAGAGACTGCCTTGAGCTAAGCCCCAAGTCATCATTCCAATGGTACAAGGTTCAGTTCTTCAAATAATTGCTGGTTTATCTTGATTCTCTGTTCGTTCGATCTTGTTGAAACCACATCTGAAGGGAGGGGGACAAAATTAGACTGCAAACTCTGCGTGGGGTCTCACGAGCGTAGTATGCATAGGGTGCAAAATGCCCTTGTGATTTTGGTGAGTAAACTCTTTATATAAAGCGAAGAATGTTATTAGATATCTTGTAGCTAGCATTCCCTTGACTCCAATATTCGAGGTCATCGATGAGTCATATTCCAAAATTCCTTTATATAATACAGGTCCACATCGGTCATGGTCCACATCAGTCATGGTCCACATCAGTCATGGTCCACATCAGTCATGGTCCACATCAGTCATGGTCCACATCAGTCATGGTCCACATCAGTCATGGTCCACATCAGTCATGGTCCACATCAGTCATGGTCCACATCAGTCATGATCCACATCAGTCATGATCCACATCAGTCATGATCCACATCAGTCATGGTCCACATCAGTCATGGTCCACATCAGTCATGGTCCACATCAGTCATGGTCCACATCAGTCATGGTCCACATCGGTCACGTGCTTTTTGTTTTCATGTAGTCGGATTGTCCATTGCGTGTTTCAGTGTTTATAACTGTGCGTTTCTTAATATTGAGATTTATTTGGACTTGCCTTCCCAGTCTAAAAGTCTATTTAGGTCACTTTGAACAGGTGTCCGACCTTGCTGGGAGTTCGCTTTATGGCAGTCTTTGGCGTCTTCGGCAAACCTCTCGCTGGTGATTCCGGCAAAATGTAATAGACATTTAATTTCTGCACAACGTTAAACAAAGCTACAGGCTACTCGAGGCGTCACAACGCAACAGGCTGCACAACGCTACAGATTGTACGACCCTCCACAACGTAACGGGCTGCACGGCGCTCCACGACGTTCCAGCTTGTACAGTGCTCTACAACACGTCAGGCTACACGACGCTTCACAACGCTACAGTCTGGACAATGATACAGGCTGCATGACCCTCCACAACGCTACAGGTAACACGACGCTTCACAACGTTACAGGCAGCACGGTGCTTCACAACGTTACAGGTAGCACAACGCTACCGGCAACAAGACGCTTCACAAAGCTACAGGCTGCACGGCGTTCCATAACGCAACAGCCTGCCCACTGTTCCACAACGCTCCAGCCTGTACAATCCTCTACAACGCTTCAGGCTACATGACGCTCTACGACGCTTCAGTCAACACGACGCTCCACATGGATACAAAATCGTTGGGAAACCTTTCTCACTCGATATCACGCGCAATTTCTTCACGTATAGAGTTGTCGAAAAATGAAACAAATTTCCAGCGGAGTTTGTGAACAGCAATACATTCGAAACGTTTAGGTTGCGGCTCTATAAGTTCTGCACAAATCGCCGATAAATAGCTAAACCGTTCCATTTCTTGTTGTTATAAAACAAACAGAAATGGCACACGAAGCTCTCTTAGACGTCCTACTTCAGAACTAATCCTCTTGCTTTCAAAAGGCAACCTAGTGTGGGCCAATAAGCCTGTTGTAGTCTTCCTACACTTGTAAACACATGTAAACAACGTTACAGGCGGCTTAATATTCAGTAACACTGCAGGCTACACGACACTCCACAATGCTACAGGCTTTGCGACGCTCCATAACGCTCTACAACACTTTGCCCGTCAACACCTTGCAAGCCGACAGGTCGCTCGACAGTCCACAACGGTACAGGCTGTAGGCCGCTCTTCTACGGTACAGGCTGCACGACGCTCCACAAAGGTACAGGCTGCACGATGCTTCACAGGATTACAAGCTGCAAGACGGAGCATCAGAGACACCATCTCTTTTTCATATATGATATTTTTATTTAATTGAGATGGGCGCCGAACTCACTTCATCAATTAATATAGTTTATTGGATAAATTGGGTATTCAAACGTCGCCGTCAAAATATGAAAGCCGATGGAATTCGACCGTCCGAAATATTGTCCTATGATCAAATGTTTTCATATAAAAATTTATGAATTATTGCGTTAATCCTTGATCCACACCGCCCCCCCTCTCATCCATTCACGTTGGCAGTGGCTGCACTAAATAAAGTTATCATTTCATTCCTTGGATATTTTGTTCCTCCCACTTCAGCTTTGGACCCTGAACAAGAAATCGTCCATACTTCGATGGCACAGAATGCTAATAATTGAAGGAAACAAACAGACTTTTGTGATCTATTAATAATTTATTATTTTCGTCTGGAATATTCAATCAATCGAATATTATTGGGCGTAACGTGTTTATTAATGCTTGATAGCCATCTTTTCAACGACGGTTTTTTCGTCAAAGTCTGAAAGCAAGAAATTAATTTTATCGAAACCCATAAATATAAAATAACATACATGAAATTGGAACAGATGAAACAAGGGAGGAAGACAAAGACATTTTTTATTTTTCATTATAAACGCAAATTAAGATTTTCGTAAAGGAAATCGCAGTAGTACAGCAAACGTTCGGCACATTGAAATTGAGTATATCAGAATCAGAACTATGTTAATGATTGTGATTTTACTATTTTCATTCTTTGAAATGCCTGAGGTTTGAATTTAATAATATTTGTTAGCACAACATCGTAAACGTTGAAAATATTTCAGCACACGCACACGAACGCCACTTCATTACAGCTGCTGTCGTAACTGGACAGTCTTATCAGATAAAAATCTTTTAGAACTTCGAACACTAGAATGATACGTATATTTGCCCGTGGGTTAGAAACACTTACTATCGGTTACAAAGATAGAAACTTTATTTTTTATTTGGCGTTTTATTTAAACTTAATTTCAATCAAAATGTACGTAGTTAGGTAAATAATTACTGTAAAACATTAAATCTCTGTGCAGGATGTCGTAAACAAAACGCGAAATTAAAAATAAGGTCGCTATCTTTGTAACCGATAGTACCTTAACCCCGCTGGTTATAAACACGCGCCCCGAAGTTATGTGAAGTAGGGTAAGAAATGTTCTAACAAGATAGTCGTTCCGTAGAATAATGCGTACGTTCGCCCCGCGGGTTAGAAACACGCACCCGGAAGTTAGGTTAGGTAGGGTAGGAAAAGTTTCAACAATACGCTTGTAACTACTAGTGGCGTAGTGTATAATGGGAAACTGAATGTAAAAATAAGGAATACTACGCACATTTGCTGTTAGAATACGACACCTTAGTCAAGGTTGGCGGAACAACTCTTGACTGGTCTGACAGTTAGCGGTTATGAATGGGGTCGCTCTGACGTTGCAGGGTCGCTCTGACGTTGTAGGGTCACTCTGACGTTGTAGGGTCGCTCTGACGTTGTAGGGTCACTCTGACGTTAGCTGTAAACGAATGTCGTGCTCGGCATAGCGAAGCGACCCTTAAAAACTAAACAGATTCAAAGAGTCTCTTAGAGAGACCATTGCATTTTCTCTCGTTTCTCGTCTTTAACGGCATCACAGACAGGGAAGAGCACAAGAGACAATTGCCTTTTCTCTCGCTGCTTGTCTTTACTGGCATCACAGACAGGGAAGAGCACAAGAGACAATTGCATTTTCTCTCGTTGCTTGTCTTTACCGGCATCAAAGACAGGGAAGAGCACATAAGACCATTGCATTTTCTCTCGTTACTTGTCTTTACTGGCATCACAGACAGAGAAGAGCACAAGAGACTACTGCATTTTCTCTCGTTGCTCGTCCTTAACGGCATCACAGACAGGGAAGAGCACAAGAGACCATTGCATTTTTTCTCGTTGCTTATCTTTACCAGCATCACAGACAGGGAAGAACACATGAGACCATTGCATTTTCTCTCGTTACTTGTCTTTACGGGCATCACAGACAGAAAAAAGCACAAGAGACCACTGCATTTTCTCTCGTTGCTTGTCTTTAACGGCATCACAGACAGGGAAGAGCTCATGAGACCATTGCATTTTCTCTCGTTACTTGTCTTAACTGGCATCACAGACAGAGAGAAGCACATGAGACCACTGCATTTTCTCTCGTTGCTCGTCCTTAACGGCATCACAGACAGGGAAGAGCACAAGAGAACATTGCAATTTCTCTCGTTGCTTGTCTTTACCGGCATCACAGACAGGGAAGAGCACATGAGACCATTGCATTTTTTCTCGTTGCTTGTCTTTACTGGCATCACAGACAGTGAAGAGCACACGAGACCATTGCATTTTCTCTCGTTACTTGTCTTTACTGGCTTTACAGACAGAGAGGAGCACATGAGACCACTGTACTTTCTCTCGTTGCTCGTCCTTAACGGCATCACAGACAGTGAAGAGCACATGAGAACACTGCAATTTCTCTCGTTGCTTGTCTTTACCGGCATCACAGACAGGGAAGAGCACAAGAGACCTTTGCAATTTTTTCGTTGCTAGTCTTTAACGGCATCACAGACAGGGAAGAGCACAAGAGACCATTGCAATTTTTTCGTTGCTCGTCTTTAACGGCATCACAGACAGGGAAGAGCACAAGACACCATTGCAATTTTTTCGTTGCTCGTCTTTAACGGCATCACAGACAGAGAAGAGCACAAGAGACCATTGCAATTTTTTCGTTGCTCGTCTTTAACGGCATCACAGACAGGGAAGAGCACAAGAGACCATTGCAATTTTTTCGTTGCTCGTCTTTAACGGCATCACAGACAGAGGAGAGCACATGAGACCATTGCATTTTCTCTCGTTACTTGTCTTTACTGGCATCACAGACAGAGAGGAGCACATGAGACCACTGAACTTTCTCTCGTTGCTCGTTCTTGACGGCATCACAAACAGTGAAGAGCACGAGAGAACACAGCAATTTCTCTCGTTGCTTGTATTTACCGGCATCACAGACAGGGAAGAGCACAAGAGACCACTGCATTTTCTCTTATTGCTCGTCTTTACTGGCATCACAGACAGAGAAGAGCACAAGAGACCACTGCATTTTCTCTCATTGCTCGTCTTTACTGGCATCACTGACAGGGAAGAGCACAAGAGACCACTGCATTTTCTCCCATTGCTCGTCTTTACTGGCATCACAGACAGGGAAGAACACAAGAGACTACTGCATTTTCTCTCATTGCTCGTCTTTACTGGCATCACAGACAGAGAAGAGCACAAGAGACCACTGCATTTTCTCTCATTGCTCGTCTTTAGCGGCACCACAGACAGAGAAGAGCACAAGAGACCACTGCATTTTCTCTCATTGCTCGTCTTTAACGGCACCACAGACAGAAGAGCACAAGAGACCACTGCATTTTCTCTCATTGCTCGTCTTTAGCGGCACCACAGACAGAGAAGAGCACAAGAGACCACTGCACTTTCTCTCATTGCTCGTCTTTAACGGCACCACAGACAGAAGAGCACAGGCTGGGAATGGCATGAACAAGGAAACTTCATCGATTCGGGATGGTTTGAAAACCCCTATGATTCGCTGCATAGCTGCTCTCTGGTAACGGTGACACCGTTCTATTTTAATATTTGTCCCAACTATATTTAATCCACGTTGTACTGTAATTTTTTAGGTCCCTGAATGCATGAGGGTATTGGGCGGTTTTGTATGTACGACACATGAAAGGAAATATGAAGCGTGGTTGCCGAAGAGGTCCAAAGTTCGATGAAGAATGTACTAAACCTTTGCAATCTAGAAAAAAAACTTCCTGGAAAGGCAATAGCACGCAGTCCTGCGTGGTCAAGCCCTGTGTGGCTCAGTCCTGTGTGGTTCAGTCCAGCGTGGTCCATCCTGCGTGGTCCATCCTGCGTGGCCCATCCTGTGTGGCCTATCCTGCGTGGCCCATCCTGCGTGGCCCATCCAGCGTAGCCCTTCCAGCGTGGCCCAGTCCTGCGTGGTCCAGTCCTGCGTGGTCCAGTCCTGCGTGGTCCAGTCCTGCGTGGTCCAGTCCTGCATGGTCCAGTCCTGCATGGTCCAGTCCT
>SDVV010011895.1:0-15673 GCA_016164225.1 Gammarus roeselii | reverse complement strand
TCGTGGCATAGTCGTAGCTAGAACACATGCATTACGAAGTGTTCACTCGTGGCATAGTCGTAGCTAAACCACATGCATTACGAAGTGTTCACTCGTGGCATAGTCGTAGCTAGAACACATGCATTACGAAGTGTTTACTCGTGGCATAGTCGTAGCTAGAACACATGCATTACAAAGTGTTTACTCGTGGCATAGTCGTAGCTAGAACACATGCATTACGAAGTGTTCACTCGTGGCATAGTCGTAGCTAGAACACATGCATTACGAAGTGTTTACTCGTGGCATAGTCGTAGCTAGAACACATGTATTACGAAGTGTTCACTCGTGGCATAGTCGTAGCAACGAAAGATGTAGTACAATATATACCCATTAGAGTGCTTCACTGGACAGCAAATATCATATTGCTTATTTTCCAGTGTGGCTCGTACACTATTGCTTCATTAAATGGTTTGTGACACACAACAGTATGATTTAAAGAACTTAAATGGTGTACAGTTTCGAGATGCCACAGTAACATATATTTTTGTATTATAAATTCCAAGTGTGTTTCATAAACACACGTGAACGGGTCATTTTTGAGACAAGTCGTCCACTGTGTGTCAGGCGACATTGCAAGTCACATTTTATTAGCTGGGCGATCGCAGCTGTATATAGCTAAGCCCTTCGTTTGAAATGAAACGTAGATGCATGTTCATGAAAATGACTAGCCCTTCCATCAAGGATGTTCAGTTAGCGCGGTATTAGCTCTGATGAATAAAAGGGCAAATATTTTATCTCCTCAAACACCGTCGAATATCTTGATTTGATTTTCAAATAAAAAATGCAGCGTGAAATATTGATATTATTCTATATTGGTGACGTGTTCAGTTTGACGGCAGTGCCAATATTGATGGAATTCTATATTGATGACGTGTTCAGTTTGACGGCAGTGCCAATATTGATATTATTCTACATTGGTGACGTGCTCAGTTTTACGACAGTGCCAATATTGATATTATTCTACATTGGTGACGTGTTCAGTTTTACGACAGTGCCAATATTGATATTATTCCACATTGGTGACGTGTTCAGTTTTACGACAGTGCCAATATTGATAATATTCCACATTGGTGACGTGTTCAGTTTTACGACAGTGCCAATATTGATATTATTCTACATTGGTGACGTGTTCAGTTTTACGACAGTGCCAAAATTTATATTATTCTACATTGGTGACGTGTTCAGTTTTTCGACAGTGCCAATATTGATATTATTCTACATTGGTGACGTGTTCCGTTTTACGACAGTGCCAATATTGATATTATTCTACATTGGTGACGTGTTCAGTTTTACGACAGTGTTCTGATAAAATCAAAGCATAAATTTTAGCAGTTATTTTGTCAATCGCTTCTTCTAAAAAGCGAGTTTCCGTTTTTTTAATTTCTGTTTCTATTAACCGCTGGGATATTGTCTGCTAAAGTATGAATGAAAGTATTGTATGCTCTACGACAAAACATTTCTTGTGTCAATTTAATTGCGAATATACAATTGAAATGTACATATGCCCACGATAATATTTGAAATAGAATGCAAAATTAAATTCAATGCACAAAGTTTTCATTTTGTAACGATGTTTTGATGAGCGATTCAATTTTTAGGCTCGGTCGGGGCAAATGTCATTATCGAAGTGTCTTTATCGTAATATTTCAAACCATCTCCGAGGGTTTTGAATGTAGAGTGAAAATTACATTAATCTTCTATAATCAATTTAATTTTGAAGCAATTTCATCGATCTTTTATTGAGTTCTTAGTGAAATGACTATTCATATATTCATATAACAATATTTTTATTTTTATTTTAATAATAAATTTATTATACCTACAATTATTGTCTCTATTGTTATCACAGTTAATGTTATAATTTATGATAGTAATATTATTATCAGTATGACTATGATTACTATTATAAAACAGTACACAGTAGTGTGCATACCTGCACCTCGGGCGAATCTATTATAGGCAACAACATCTTTTAGAACAATGTTTAGATAATACAATCACAGGAGAGCCAATCTTCAACCATGTGGACTAGGACGAAGTAGAAGTTATAAATGATTGCAAAAACAGTAGCATTACTTTCTTGGATAGCATCCAAACTATTGTAATTCAAACAACTTTTCCCATTATTGTAGCTCCCTTGACCCAACTCATGAATAAATAACTTGAGCCGGTAAATGTTTCCCGATGCACTCAAAAGCAATGAAATTAGTCCAATTTCTGAGAATAATAGCAACTGACAAAAAGAGTTTCCCTTAATATACAGTAAGTTCTGCTTGTTGAGTGTTTTTTCTCGTCATCTTCAAATTATATATTTTTTATATCAATTTCCTATATTTAACTTTGGTGCCTTTGAGATCATCATCTTCTGCAACCGGCAACTATGTAAATACAGAAACACTACAAATCATGACCGGAAGGTTTCATGTAGGTGTTTTCTATGTAACTATTCCCATAGGGTTACTCACTTGCAGTTACTTCACTATGGCCATTTCGGTTACCGTCATTGTTTCGATGCAGTCCTTGTCAATGAGTTCTCCGCCGGCTATCATACATTACTCCACAGCGTCCTTAGCTAAATATTCTAAGAGTTAGTCTAACCAATCTATGTGTACATTCCTAAAAACTGCTTAGTCATTAGGTCACTTATGTGTAGTTATCCTTGAAGTCGTTATCCATGAACGGAATCGGAGTAGCGTAGTACCGCTCACGGCACTGTTCAAGTGAACTCTAATATGGTTTTCTCAGACACAGAGAAGACTCCTAACCCACATGGTAACTTACAACGCCATCTGACGGCATTTTGTCTGAATGAGTCTAACGCGACTCTGAAGAGCTTCCTCATCCGTGTTTCTTTTGTCTAAACTTGTATTTACGACGGTGCGGTGATTGCCTGGCTACGATAGTGCGATGAGGTGAAAACTATGAAAGTCGGACCCTGTTTATGTCATACATCTCCTAGTTGTCTCTGGGAACAGAGTTATCAGAAGGGCAATGTTTTATTATTGCTCATTATCGACCTTACGGGATACAGCTGATGTCTACATCAATGTTGTCCTGTGCTTTTTCCTCAGTCAAAATGTTCCCAATCACTCTCCATTCTGACTAGCCCACTCCAAGAAATGGAAGTCAATAACACAAGAGGTTCTGCCTGGGAACAAATCGCCAATACAGGCCAGCAGCCTTTACCTCGGCTCGTTGTAGGAGTATATGTAGAAGACCATTAGTCCTGATGAGATATTGGCTGCTCTAGATAGGAAGCGAGCTGGAGTAAGTCTCTTATGAGCAGTTCAGTGTATCGGCTAATGAAGTTTGCGATACGAGGAACCCGATTGTTCCATTTCCATTCCAATAATCATCATTACACTGTTACATTTCTGGACAAGCGAGATCCATGGTAATGATCCGAGCCTCTAGAGTACAAATAATATTCTAGAATTCAATCCCAAAATTTTTCAAACGTATTGATAAATTGCATTTGGATTTATCGGGAGATATCTATGTCATTCATCTCTGCACTATAATTGGTCCCCTTTGTTCCAGGCTCTGTTAGGTTTTTGTAAAGAAGATAATTAAGACGAAGCACCATCTTGTCATCACCCTACACGAAAAAATCTTGAATTGAATGACTTCCCAGTAAGAAGAACCATACCCAAAGATACCTTTTCAAAATGGGTGACATGTCATTACGAGAGTATAAATGTTTATTTTAGGTATTGGAAATGGTCCACATTTTATCCAAAATAGTTGTGTGGACGCTATTGCGATGTATTTCGAGTTATTCCGGGTTGATTATCCATCTAATCCGATTCAGCAAGGGAATCTGCCGACAAGCTAACTAAGCCTTCCAAATAATAGTGCTTTTAAATGGTAACATCATTCATGCATAGAGACCAAATGTACCCCTTTATTTATGGTATAACGACAGAACAAGAGATTACAAGAAATAATGGAAAATACTCTATCGTTTATCTCCGAAAAACGAAATGACAGTTGCAACGATAATACTGAACAATGCAGAACAAGTCACCGAGACGCGCATTCCTGTAGGAGAAGAGTCAGGGGTTTGATTCACACAGCTTTGGTTCAGCCTACTTGGTCTAGCCTGCTTCGGTTAAGCCTGCTTAGGTTCAACCTGCTTTGATCCAGCCCGCTTTGTTGCAACCTGCTTTGGTTCAGAATGATTTGTTTCAGCTATTTGTTCTGCCTTCTTCGGTTCTGCCTGCATTGGCTCAACCATCTTTGGCTCAACCATCTTTATTCAGCCTGTTCGGTTCTGCCTGCTTTGGCTCAACCATCTTTGGCTCAACCAGCTTTGGTTCAGCCTGCTTCTGTTCTGCCTGCTTTGGCTCAACCATCTCTGGTTCAGCCAATTTTGATTCAGCCTGCTTCGGTTCTGCCTGCTTTGGCTCAACCATCTTTGGTTCAACCATCTTTGGTTCAGCCAGCTTTGGTTCAGCCTGCTTCAGTTCTGCCTGTTTTGGCTCAACCATCTTTGGTTTAGCCAGCTTTGGTTTAGCCTGCTTCGGTTCTGCCTGCTTTGGCTCAAGCATCTTTGGCTCAACCATCTTTGGCTCAGCCTGCTTCAGTTCTGCCTGCTTTGGAAATCTCCCTCGTAACTTCTGACAAAAAATATGATATAGGCGCTGATATAGGCGCTGGAACTGTCTGAGTTTACCACTTATAATAGCATTGTAATTCAATGGGGCTACAATAAGCTGGTGCCCTTCAACACGAGCATTACACGCAACGCAATAAGCTTTTCAAACACTTGCCTGCTGCTGAGGCAACTGAGACTCTCAGCAAAACGCAGCCTATGACTGCTTTATTATACAGCGAGTGCCAGCCATAGATCATTCCATGGCACCAAACAGAACCTCGCTTATTGCCAGGAGCAGCGGGCTCAGGCAACCTGCAAGGCAGACAGAACCTCTCTAGTTGCCAGGAGCAGCGGGCTCAGGCAACCTGGAAGGTAGAAATTTAATGGGGCCCTGAAGACAGCGGGTGTGCTGGTAATCTACTGACAGTTATCGTGAAAAATTACGTCCGGTTCTCTCATTCTCGTATGTGTACCTAAGGCAGCAGTTTCACACCGTGTGGGATGACTAAAAATTTGCAATTAAAAACGTTTCGCAAAAACTAAAATCACGATTGAATTGCTTATATGATATGAATAACATTCGTGCTTGTTACCCCATGGAAACGAAATATGTACTGAAAAAATGTTCACTATAAACTCTAATCAGCAAACTGCATTTTCCAGCTTCAGCACGAGCAATCAATCTCCGTGTTTCAATAGCAATAAATACAGCGAGATATACGACGATACCGGAGCTTGCGACCTAATCAATCTGGATTTCAAAAGTGTTTGATTGAATCCCCCATGAAGGCTCAAAAAGACCCTCAAATGTCCATCAGATATACCTTTGGAGAGGCTAGTATTCATGATTGCATGGGTTAACTTACGCACGTGTATACGCAATTTTTTCTACAAGAGATCCAGAAGCGTTCGCTGGAGCAAGTTAGCCAAACAGAAAGCAATAAGTATTTTCTTTCACAGCTCTCACGCATGACATTTTGAACAGATGTCGCAAAATATGACCGTGAAATGGTCATGAAAGCTTTACATATTCATTGCATAGACGATAAATCTAGGAATGCTCGGAGTCTTTCTACTATCTCGAAAGTTAGTCCGGAAATTAAAAAAAAAAAAATCCAGAAAAAATTGCACACATCATGATGCACAAATGATCTGTACCAAGTACTTTTCAGATTGAGCTGTTCTTAAGACCACATTTCCTAGTTGAATATACTTAAAAACGTATATGAAAGTATATAAAAAAACGTTATATGGCATCAATCAATCAATCGATTTTGTTGGTGTTCTTTCTCTTGTCTTCAAAGTTCAATACGTCAAATAAAAGAAAACGTAACATTGAATTATGGTTCTCTACTGAAATAAATCAAATGCGTCACGTTAACAGGGATTTGAGAAATGATGACAACATGCTGATCACGCTGATACAGAATGTGTACAAAATTTATCTCGAAAGAAACGTTTTCAAAAGCTTTGCTGATGACGGGCATTGTACAAAATAAATATCTACATGCCCTACGGAAGAGGAGACATACATTGTATAAACATATGTTTGAGCTGTTTCGTAAAGGATGCGGTCGGCAGAACTATCAGGGCAGGCTCAGAGTGGGAGGTGAAAAAAAATCCCCCCCCTCGGTTTTTCTGTTCTGCCGCAGTGTGTTCGACTCAGCGTGCTTTAGAATCTTCTTTAATGCATGCGATAAGAAAAAAGTAATACCATTAGATAACGTTAGAGGTAAGTGACTGAGTGTGATAATGTTAGAATAAAAATAGTTCATTAGTCAAGTTAATGCAGAGTGAAGCTGGTAAACCATGGGCGGAGCTAGGCAATTGAGCCACATCTAGCCGTCAGAAGGCGTTGTTAGTTACCATGTGGGTTGGTGTTTTTCTCCGTGTCTGAGAAAACCATGTTAGAGTTCACTTGAACAGTGTCGTGATCAGTACTACGCTACTCCGACTCCGTCCTTGGATAACGACTACACTAAAGTGACTTAATGGCTATGATGTTTCTTAGGAATGTACGTAGAGATTAGGTAAACTAACCCCCTGGAACATTGTAGAGTAATGTATGATAGCCGGCGGAGAACTCATTGACAAGGACTGCATCAAAACAAGAACGGTAACCGAAATGACCATAGTGAAGTAACTGCAAGTGAGTAGTCCTTTGGGAATAGTTGAATAGATAACCTGCAGAAAACCATCCAATCCTGATTTTAGTGTTTCTGTATTTACATAGGAGCCAGTTGCATAAGATGATGTTGCAGTTATGTATAAGAATTTAGTATACAATATATCGAATTTGAAGCTGACTAAAAAATATACACGACAAGCAGAACTGACAGTGGGTGAAACCCTTTTTGTCAGTTTGGTTTTCATTCTTTGAAATTGGACTAATTCGTTGACTTTGAGTGCATCGGTAAAAAATTTCCCGCTCAAGTGACGTATTCACGCGGTGGGTCAATGAAGCATCAATAAAGTCAACTATTGTTTGAATTACAATATTTTGGATGTTATCCAAGTCAGTAATGCGACCGACTCCGTTTCAAATTAGTTAAAACTTCTTCTTCGCTCTGGTCCACATGGTTAGAGATTGGGTGTTCTGGGAAGGTATTATCTAAAGAATATTCGAAAGGGATGTCGTTGCCAAAAATAGATTCAGTTGTGGTGCCAGGTATACTACTGTGTACTATTTTACACTAATATGCATAGTTATTTTGATAAAAGTATTGCTGTGGTTAATTGTAATAATAACAGTAGAAAACCATATTGCGTATATGTACAAAATTGTTATTATAATAACAATAACTATAGTAGTATACAAATGTGTAATAACTATTTCATTAAGAGCCCAATTAAATTATGAAAAAATTGCTCCATAATTAAATTGATTATGATAGATTACTGCAATTTTCCCACTTCATTCACCACCCTTAGAGAGAAATTAAAATAATGCGATAAAGACACTTAGTTACTGGCATTTGCCCCGAACAAGTTGCATTATTGCATAGCTCATTGAAACACCGCTTCAAAAATTTAAACGTTATCCATTGAATTCAATATGGCATTGCATATAAAATGTTATCGGTAGCACATGAACATTTAAATTGTGCAATCGCAATTAACTTAACGTAAGAAATGTTTTGTCGTAGAGCATAGCATTTCAGCAGATATTATCCCTGCGGTTGATCGAAACAGAAAGTGAGAAAGGGAAAAATCGCATTTTATAAGGAACGATTAACAAAATAATTGCTAAAATGCTGCTTATATTTTTCAGTACACCGCCTTCATCTGAACGCATGACCCATATTAAATAAAAGTGTTCTTTCACGGTGCTTCTTTTGTTGAAAATCAAATCAAGATATTCGACGTTGTTCGAGGCGATAAAATATATGCACTTTTATTCATCAGAGCTTATACCGCGGTAATTGAACATCCTTGATGAAAGGGATAGCTATTTTCATAAACCTTCAACGACTTTTCATTTCAAACGAGGGGCTTAGATCTTTACAGCTGCGATCACCCAGCTAATAAAATGGGACTTGCAATATCTCCTGACACACAGTGGAAGACGTCTCGAAAGTTACCCGTCTACGTGTTTATATGAAACACACTTGGAATTTATAACACAAACTGTACGTCATATATGTTTTTTAACGGACACTGTTGTGTGTTACAAACCACTCAATGGAGCAACGGTGTACGAACCATACTAGAAAAAATTATGATACGTTGCAGTTCAGAAAGCACGTTAATGGGTACATATTGTACAACATTTTTTGTTGATACAGCTATGCACGTGTTATGCGCACTTAACATTACATGTTACGTAACATGTCACATGTTGCTGCAGCTATGCCACGTGTTATGCGCACTTAACATTACATGTTACGTAACAGGTCACATGTTGCTACAGCTATGCCACCTGTTATGCGCACTTACTGTAACATTACATGTTACGTAACAGGTCACATGTTGCTACAGCTATGCCACGTGTTATGCGCACTTAATATAACATGTAATGTAACAGGTCACATGTTGCTACAGCTATGCCATGTGTTTTTCGCACTTCACATAACATGTTTCATATGCACTGGACATAAGCATTTCAAGAAGTTATAATAATTGTTGGTTTTAATACTTGAACAGATCTGCGTGTACGAGATAAATAGAAATTTCAGTATATCAAAAATAAAATTAATAAAAAAACATCCATAAAATGAAACTGATCAATTTTATGGATGCTTTTGAAAAATCAATTTCATTTCCGTTTGAAGGAAGCTATAGAACTAATCGTCCATAGTATTAAAAACAGGTGGAACTCTGTAAGGACGATTTGAGTTGAATTCGTACATTCGCATTGCAAAACATTATACATAAAAGGTTATTTATCATGCAAGTCAAATACTTCGAATTAAATTAATTCAGAACTCTATAAACAAAGCTTGCAGCGGGAAAGTAAATGATGCGACACAGAGGGAGATTATTCCATTCACAAAAGCGAGGCAGCGTGTGGTCGCATTTGCTAGCACGCGATAGTGTTCTAATTACACGCTTTTTGTTAATAATGATAGGGTTGTTTTGTGGGTGGAAGCATACACATTTATATGATAAGTCAGAGAAAGTGAATAAAGCAGCATGAGGCATATAATTTTTTTGCTGGAGTTCATAAACAATTTCTAATTTTGTTCAGGAGGTCACTCAATTTGGATCATTTCTCGGAAACAAATGATACGTGATCTATTTCCCCGATCTACTTTGTTTTCGCTAGAAATGCAACTGGTTGAACTTCCAATTCGACCAGTGTGTTGGGAATGGGTGTCTTTATCCAAAAAAATATCATGAGCTGCGTCCTGTCGTCATTTAGCGTCAAACTATTGTAAATAAAACCCGTTTGACATGTGGACCAATTGATTATTCATATTAGTAATAGTATTGATGAAATTATTTCCGGTCAAATAAGCTCTAGTATCATCTGCTTAAGAAAGTGCAAATGCCCAAGGATCGATCACTACAATACTCTTATTTTTGGCGTACTACAGATAATGATTGTTTATTCCAACTCACAAGGAATTTTCTATCAAAGAAAATATCTTCTGATCCAACTCATGTCAATAAAACCAATTCCATAATGCTTTAATTTTGCTAGCAAATTCTGATGGTTCAAGCCATCGAAAGCATTGCTAAGATCCATAAATATGGCTACAGTTTATTTGCCACTCTCAAACCCAGCAATAATATCTCCAGTAAATTATAATAAAGCATGATTTGTATTGCTGACAGCCTAGAATCCATGTTGATTTTGGCTAAGGAGGTCATTTGACACAAAGTGTGTAAGTAGTCTAGAATGAGAGCGGCTAAGGAAGTCATTTGTTACACAGTACGCATGTAGTCTAGCATAAGAGAGGCTAAGGAGGTCATTTGATACACATTGTGCATGTAGTCTAGCATAAGATAGGCTAAAGAGGTTATTTGATGCACAGTGTACGTGTAGTCTAGCATACGAGAGGCTAAAGAGGTCATTTGATACACAGTGTGCATGTAGTCTAGCATAAGAGAGGCTAATGAGGTCATTTGATATACAATGTGCATGTAGCCTAGCATAAGAGAATGTTTCATAAATATTGCTTGTAACGGGCAGGACTGATTATTGATCAACAATTCGTTGTCACGTTTGCTTCGATTTTCTTAAATTGGACTAATCTTAACGAAATAGAGTGCATCAGAGAATATCATATCTGAAGTCACTGATGAATACGTTTGGTCAAGGGAGCTACTGAATCCCGGATATAGCTTCAATTATATTGGTTGGGATGTTACCCCTTAATGTGCTGGTACTGTTTTGTAAACCATTTATGGTTGCATATATATCGTTTTGGGCGGCAGGGTTACAGATGGCATATAAGGGATTGCATTTTCGGAACAATGTTGATGTTGTTGCTGGTAATCAATTCATTTAGGGTAGCAGGTTTACTATTGAAGCACTCTCTGAAATAATTCATAATTGCTTGTGTGTCAGGAATGACTCATCATCAATAATAATTGAATCCGAATTTCTTTGTTCATTTTATACATGATGGTTACCAATGATTTTCCATACTTTTTTGTTACTTACTTGAGAGGTCTCAATTAGATTCTGAATAGAAAATTTGCAATTAATAATAGTCAGTCAGCTTAGTGAACGCATTTGTGTCATGTTTCAAAGTCCTCTCTACGCGAGAGGAGATGCCGTTTGTATCTACAGTACAGTTTGTTCGCATGTTTCAATGAGACAGGTAAGCCCGGTGTCATCCACGGATTCTTAGCTTGTTTCTGGCAGAGCTCTATTGTTAGAACCGGAATATGCACCTCGAACAACTCAATTAGTACTCCACGGAACTGTGTACAAGCATCATTTGAGTTCAGTGGGGATAGTATTTCATTAAACACATTAGGTGTCCACACCTCATAAATTATTGATTGTTACGGTCGGTATATTCATGCAAGGTAATTACAGCCTGGATTACGGTATTCGTGAGAATTTGGCTTCTGAATATAAATAAGGTAATGGTCGGAGACATCTGAAATGATCACAGGTGCACGATTTTTCAATTAACATCGTTGGTAGAACTGTTGTCTACTAATGTTGGCGTCCCAGGATGTGTACGCGTTGATTTACTAATTGATGGGTACAATCCATGTGAAAATAAGTTATTTCAATGGTCAGAAACTGAATTCGAATAATGATATTGAAGCAGATTTACGTTGAAATCACTCATAATATACACTTTAGTACTAGCTACACCATTGTCAATGAAAATTCCTGTATATCAAGGAATAGGTTTGCCAACGATATTTCAGGAGCATTACTGTAAACCATACCTATTGTTTTAACCTCGCTAATCACAATAAACGTCGACAAACAGTCTCATTTCCTGGCCGATGTATGGTAGTTTTGGTTTGGGTACAACATTAGTCGGTAGTTTTAAGGTAAACAAACGCCTCCCTTATTACTAATGAATTTTTCGCCTTAAGATCGTAACCCGATAAATAATACTCTTTGTAATTGGTTAGTCTATTTGGGGTCCCAGAGTCCCAGCACTGTAGGTGCTAGATGGTAGGTAATACTCTTTGTAATTGGTTAGTCTATTTGGGTCTCAGAGTCCCAGCACTGTAGGTGCTAGATGGTAGGTAATACTCTTTGTAATTGGTTAGTCTATTTGGGTCTCAGAGTCCCAGCACTGTAGGTGCTAGATGGTAGGTAATACTCTTTGTAATTGGTTAGTCTATTTGGGTCTCAGAGTCCCAGCACTGTAGGTGCTAGATGGTAGGTAATACTCTTTGTAATTGGTTAGTCTATTTGGGTCTCAGAGTCCAAGCACTGTAGGTGCAAAATGGTAGATTTTATTAATTTGAAGACTGAGAAAGTTCTCTTTCAATCTTGTAACGTTTGATGACGTGCAGGAAATTTGATTCATGATGATTTTGAATGCTGAGGGAGCTCATTCCCAGGAATTATTTGACAATCCTGAATATATATTCTCATTTGAAAATTATGATCGGCTTCATGTAGAACGTGAAGAAGTTATTATCAACATCGTGCATATCCCTTTCAACGAAACAAATGTTGTTTATATGATCGTACACTTAGAGATTTCAGACGTTCATAGAGAAATTCTGGGGGTTGTTCGTTCAATAATGAATCACTGACATTTAGATTCGTTCACAATTATATCCTGACACGAGTAAAATACAATGTTGTCAAAGACGCACGAAATATGCAGACACATGAGGGAGAATGTCTGTAAAGGGAATGCGATTCATGATGTTTGTTGCAGTCTTTCCCAAACGGTAAAAATATAGTGATGAACAGGGGTTATTGTTCCCTGAATATGCAAATAATCGAGCGTGATACTCAACTCAGGAGTCAGATAGGAAGGTGGCCATTCAATTTCTAAGATGACTTAATTTATTAGCTAATACTATTTCATGAATTAAAAATGATATTACGATCATCATTACGGACCTTTCAAATAACAAGATTATTATGATCATCATTACAGACCTTGCTAATAACAAGATTATCATGATCATCATTACAGACCTTGCTAATAACAAAATTATTATGATCATCATTACAGACCTTGCTAACAACAAGATTATTATGATCATAATTACAGACCTTGCTAATAACAAGATTATTATGATCATCATTACAGACCTTGCTAATAACAGGATTATTATGATCATCATTTCAGACCTTGCTAATAACAAGATTATTATGATCATCATTACAGACCTTGCTAATAACAAGATTATCATGATCATCATTACAGACCTTGCTAATAACAAAATTATTATGATCATCATTACAGACCTTGCTAACAACAAGATTATTATGATCATAATTACAGACCTTGCTAATAACAAGATTATTATGATCATCATTACAGACCTTGCTAATAACAGGATTATTATGATCATCATTTCAGACCTTGCTAATAACAAGATTATTATGATCATCATTACAGACCTTGCTAATAACAAGATTATCATGATCATCATTACAGACCTTGCTAATAACAAAATTATTATGATCATCATTACAGACCTTGCTAACAACAAGATTATTATGATCATCATTACAGACCTTGCTAATAACAAGATTATTATGATCATCATTACAGACCTTGCTAATAACAAGATTAGACAGAACGAAGTCACTCGCGACTGGATGAGTCGCAGATACAGGTCCTCGCAATGCGTCTGGGCTTCTCATCCTAAGTCATCTGTAACAGCCTTCCTGTCTGGTGAGACCGGTCCAGAGAAGTTGTTGTCGCACTTTCAGAATTGTTCATCGAACAATTCGTACTTAAAGTACAATTTTTCAGTTATTCAATATTTTTTTCATTGCGACTGAAGTTAGTTTCCGCAAGCTGGAACATTGCCTAATGATAATCCTCATCGTCAACTTATTTTCCACTGGACGGAGTTCCGTGAAATAATCGTAGGCAATTTATTTCAGTATTAAAAATATGTGATCAATTTTCTACGAAGATCATGAATCGGCAAACATATATCAATTCTAATTTTATTTCATTTCTATTTAACCGTTTGCTAAATTGAATTCTGGATTTAAAAATCACCTAAAAGTAGCAACACATCTGTCGAGACTCTGGACATGAACGTGACACTTGAGTCCGTGGGTCAGAGGCGGCGTGTCTGAGTCATCACTATCCACTGCTGAATTGTTAACACGACAAAGGTTAATTTGTTTTAGATAACAAAGAAACGATGATCAAATAAATTATTGTATTGCCTTCGTGATAAAGGACAAGTTGTGGCAGATAGTTGATAACTACCAAATATCTCAAGCTATCAATATACCTACACAACTTTTCATAAATATATATGGTACGACCCGACATCATTAAACTTTAAACTGTTCAGTCCCAAACATTCGCAAGAGTAGGAACTGACGCGTGTTTATAGATAGCACTAACAGGTGTTTGCACACACTGAAGCGTGTTTATAGCACTAACGGGTGTTTGCACACACTGAAGCGTGTTTATAGCACTAACGGGTGTTTGCACACACTGAAGCGTGTTTATAGCACTAACGGGTGTTTGCACACACTGAAGTGTTTATAGCACTAACGGGTGTTTTCACACACCGAAGCGTGTTTATAGCACTAACGGGTGTTTGCACCCACTGAAGCGTGTTTATAGCACTAACGGGTGTTTGCACACACTGGAGCGTGTTTATATCACTAACGGGTGTTTGCACACACTGAAGAGTGTTTATAGCACTAACGGGTGTTTGCACACACTAAAGCGTGTTATTCATTTATTCTCGGCCATGCAACATCTCAAGTAAACAGATATGTCGTCATAATTTCAACACAGTCCAGCTAACCTCAATAATTCATGATACACTTTCACCATTCATATGAACATATGTAGATACATGTTCTTACAATAGATGTCATTGCTCGTTGATGTTTCATTTCTTCTTAAACACCTAGTTAGTTGATACATGTTCTATACACTGTGCCTGAAGAACATGGAAAGAATCCTCAGTGTTTGGCGAACCAACGAATGCTTATTAAGTTTAAGTATATCCAGATCGCATCACAATATCGTTGCGTTTATTGCTGATGTCAGTCCACAGTGTTGGTGTTCTAATTCCCATGGGCTTGTGCAATTTTCATTGGAAGAAACACACTCTGGCAGCCGGCAAAAAACGCGAGGGTTCATGACTCACAACAAAGAGAGAACATTCTTAAGCTTTTGAATTATAAAATCATTTATAGAATGTCAACTAATTCCTCTTTCTAAACAGTTATTTTTAGATGGACGATTTTATATCCGTACGGTGCAAGGAACACATTCAAGGGGAATGAAGTCACGGTTCTGTTTATTCCAATGAAGGTTCAACGCGTTATAATTGAGAAGGAAGAGATGAGAGTCATTTCGATGGTAATGTTACTGAAGGTTCATCTCGGAAGCAATTATTTAATGTCGTAAGCAGAGATAAATGAAAACACACATCAGTATTATAAATTGTTTCATACAATCAATTGCTTCGTGTTATCTCGTGCTCGATTACACTCCTAGTATCCCGTCCGTACTAGTTTGGATTCTCTGACTTCATAAGGGAGGACGAAGCGCCGTGTGGCAGCCTCCTATTATCTATGCATTCATATTCCCCAAATGTTTAGGTAGATATTTATTGTTCATAACTCGATCATAATAATAATAATAATAATAATAAAAACTTTATTGACAACCAACATGGGCATAGTTTTACAATTGAGACATCTTATTTTAGGGTTACAGTCTGAACAAAGTTATAAAATTACCGCACACAACTAAGAACAAGTTACGGCATACAACTCTATCCTGCCTATGCGTATAGTAATTCTCTCCATCGCCTTAACAATGACGAGGCAGCGAGCGCATCACCAGAGCAGATTGCAACGAGGATTTCATTTGTGGAGTTCATAACTCGAGTCATAAGGCTGTGTGCCGCTTTACGAAACAGTACCTTGATGTGATCTGATTG
>SDVV010011894.1:0-15674 GCA_016164225.1 Gammarus roeselii | reverse complement strand
CTCCTTCCCAACGCCTGCTTCAGACCATCCATCCACCCAAACTTCGGTCTACCTCTAGGCCTGCGACCACTCGCCTCCGCATTCATCACCCTTTTCACCAATCTCCCTTCATCCATCCTCTCCATGTGCCCGAACCATCTCAGTACACACGAATCCACTCTGTTCTCCAACTTCTTCACCATTCCTGATCTGATTCGAACCACGTCGTTGGGGATCTGGTCTCTCAGCGTTACTCAAGCCATGCTCCTCAAACACTTCATCTCGAAAACATTCAACCTTCTTCTTTCCTCTGCTCTCACCCCCCAAGCCTCAGCTCCGTAGAGTACAGTTGGGACAACAACACCCTCATACAGCCCTCTCTTTGCTTCCTTCACCAACGTCCTACAGCTCATTACACTCTTTAGAGCACCCAACACTTTACATCCCTTCTTCACCAGCACCTTCACTTCAGTTTCCACTAGTTCAGTTATCTCCACATAGGAGCCCAAATACTTAAAACACTGAACTTCCTCCAAGAGCTCTCCATTTAGGGAGACACTAATTTTGCTTGCATCGACAGTCCTCGAGCATCTCATTACTTTACTCTTATCCACGTTCACTCGAAGCTTCCTCCTCTCACACACTCTACCAAACTCATGCACTAGCCTACATAGCTTCTCCTCCGAATCCGCAACCAGGGCCGTATCATCAGCAAAGAGCAAATGGCTCAACTGCCAACTCCGCCCATTCGCTTCCAACAGTTCCAAGCTATGACCCAGCACACTCGCGTTCACCTCCCTGACCACTCCATTCATATAGAGGTTAAACAGCCAGGAAGACATCACGCAGCCTTGTCTCAGTCCCACTTTCACTGTGAACCAATCACTCACCTCGCTCCCCACTCTGACACATGCTCGGCTGTCAGCATAAAAACTGTGCACTGCTTTCAACATGTGTCCGCCCACTTCATACAAACGCAACACCCTCCACAGCGCTTCCCTGTCAATTCTGTCGTATGCCTTCTCCAGATCCACGAAGGCCCAGAACACATCCTTTCCTTTGGCAAGGTACTTCTCACATACCTGTCTCACTACAAAAATCTGATCGGTACACCCTCTACCACTCCTAAAGCCACACTGTTCTTTTCCAATTGCGCAGTCCGTACAGTCTCTAATCCTCTTGATCAGCACTCTCCCGTACAACTTACCAACCACACATAACAGACTGATACCACTCGAGTTGCAGCATTCATTTTTATCTCCTTTGCCCTTAAATAGCGGAATAATGCAGGCACTGTGCCACTCACTCGGGACCACGCCTGCCGCAAAACACAAGTTTAGTAACCTCACCAACCATTCGGTAATCGTTACTCCACCCTTCTTCAGGCACTCGGTCGCAACTCCATCCAAACCAGGGGCTTTCCCTGCTTTCATCACGTCCACCGCCTCCTGCACCTCTTCCCTGGTGTTGTCCGCAACAAGTCTTTCTTCCAAAACTGGCATCCGAGCACCACCACCCACAGCAACAATATCAGCCTCTCTGTCATCCTCGACATTAAGCAACTCATCAAAATACTCGGCCCACCTCTTCCGTACACTACCACTTTCCAACAACAACTGGCCGTTTTCATCTTTGACCACTTCCTCCTTTCCGATCTCTCCCTTTCTCACCCTCTTCACCTCTTTCCAGAACATCTTTTTGTTCTCCTCAAAATTCTGTCACAACCGTCTGCCCCACCTGGCATCAGCGTCCCGTTTGGCTCTCCTCACCACCCGCTTTACCTCGTTTTTCCTCTCTTTGTACTTTTCACAAGCCACCTCCGACTTCACCTGCAACCACTCCTCAAACGCACCTCTTTACCGTGCCACCGCCAGTTTGACCTCCTCGTTCCACCACTCGCAGCCTTTCCTCCTGCACCCGCCCACACGGCGCGCACCACACACCTTCTTTGCACATCTCAGCAACGCATCCCTCAACGTCTCCCATTCTTCCTCCACACCTCTCAGATCCTGCCCTCTCACGTTGTCATATTCTTCCTTCAACGCCTGTTGGAACTCCTCGGCTCTACTTTTCACATTCAGTCCACTCACTTCCACTACCTCTCTTCCTCCTCCCACTCGTTTGTTGCCCTTCCACTTCTGCTCCACTCTTAATCTACCTTCCACCAGCAGATGGTCAGACACTCCTCCACCCTCCCCTCTCAACACCCGCACATCCAACAGCCTCCCCACCACTCTCCTCGATATCAGCACAAAATCCATCAGTGCTCTCTCCACCTTTGCACTATGAGCCATCCTTACCCATGTGTACTTGTGAATATCTCGCTTCTTGAACGCACTGTTTTCGACCACCAACTCCTGCTCCATACACAGACCTATCAGGTTTTCTCCACTGTCATTTCTACCGGGAACGCCATACCTTCCTATCACATTTCCCGCCATTTCATTTCCAACTCTCGCATTAAGGTCATCCAGTACAACTACATTGAAATTACCTCCAAAACTCTCAATACACTCACTCAGGTCAGTCCAGAATGTCTCCCTCTCCTCTTCACTCCTCTCGCTGCCATGTCCGTAAGCACTCACAAATGCCCATCTTTCTACTCCTAACTTAACTTTCACCCACATCAATCATGGGGACACCTCCTTCCATTCGGTAGCGCTACTAGCCAACAGATCAATCAATATCAGGACTACATTTTCTCGTGCCCTACCTTCCTTCCCACCAGACTTTCTTCCACTTACAACACCAAACTCACATTTGCCCTTACCTTTCAACTTCGTCTCACTCAGCGCCAATACATCAAATTTCCTTCTCACAAACATCTCACCAATCTCCCTCCTCTTTACATCACTCGTACTACAGCCGCGCACATTCAGCGACCCTAACAATAGGGTTCGGAGAGGCGTGTGCCTTTCCTCCCCCCGCTCGTCTTGCCATCTTCGAGGAAAGGTTTTACAGAGAACAGGATTCCTAGCCCCTTCTCTTCGCCCTCTTAGTTGCCTTTTACGACACGCATGAGTTACGGTAGCACGATTCTACTCCCGGCTACGGGGCGCTCCTTTTGTCGCCTTCTACGACACGCGCTTCGGCTACAAGGCCAAAGATCAAGGTTCATAGAAACCCCTGCCACTAATTATTACAAATTACTAGTCTTCAAGTTTCATCACCAGTCTCTGCTTGGGATGTGGATCTGCTTTCACGTGTATCGATTGTCCTGGCAACGTGTTTGTGGTTCGAATATTGAGGCACTGCTTCCTGTATTCTTGCCAAGGCCTGGTTCTGCACCGTCTCCGTCAGCTAGAGCAGCGTCAGCATGGTTGCTTGTTTCAGCAGAGGTGGAGTCCCAAACGAGGGTCTCACCCTCAGTCCTGGCAGCCAAACTGTCGGCTGCCAATAGCTTCACCAGCTCCTCGGCGGAGAAGGCCACCATCTCAGGAGCTATCTTAAGCATGATGCTATTCAGGTGGTGTGGACCTTGCGAGAGCAGCACACCCCTTGCACGGGTCAGGTATATGTATATATATATATATATATACATATATATATATATATATTTATATAAACAAACTATTTATATAACTCATTAACATATAGTTATTCAACCTATTAACATACAAATGTCATGCGAAAAATCCGAAAGCTGCCGTTCGTCCACCCTTCGCCTGCTAAAACCAGTTTCTGTTCCGTCCCCCTGACTCCGTCCGTCCGTGAAACATGAGAGCGCGAACTCTGTAGACTGAAAACTAACCACATTCATCTCTATCTTATTGCTTCATTTCCGTTTCCGTGTAATACTATCCATGTAATACTACTTGCGGAAATCTTCTCGCAGATTTTGTAGCCATTGATTGAATTTGTATAATGCTTAGAAGTAATCACAAGAAAAACGGGTCCTTCCTGCTTTTCAAGTTTGATTCTTTACGATCCTTTCTTGTGCAGACAGATCAGTTTTTCGTCCAAAATGTGGTTAACTGTGACCACATTACTTTGATTGATTCATTATTGAAAGTAAAATTTTGAAATTTTGACTCCTCATTTCTGCCTTCGGTCTATTGAAAAGCAACGAAACTTGAACCTTTAAAGGCAAATTTTAGATACCACCATCAGAGCAACGGTAATGCGTAGCGTCTCTGAATCCAGTTGAGTCTCAAGCGATGGCACTGGTTCTGTGTGCATTGAAACGCCACTTTCTTTGTAGCCTTTGGATGCACATTCTGATCCGTAACAGTAAGCAACCCGTTCAGTGTGTTTTCCGTCGTAGGCAAATCCCTTACTGTCTGCTCAAGTTAAGGGGATTACCACCTTTCTCCCTCCACATCCCAACGGCACCCTGCAGCTTCTCCGTTTCAGCCACGACGTTCACTTCGGAAAGAGCGGCTTCTACTAAATCCTTCACATAATGCATCGACGAGATGAAGGTTGATAGTGCGATACCTTTTGCCCCTATAAGCCCGAGGCAATGTGGCTTGGTGCCGTCACGCTAGTGACGGCATATCTTAACACCAAATAGAAGCTTTCCAGACACTCGTTATGTTGATAGGCGGGTGATGATCTACGCGCATACTGCAATTTTGGAATAGATGAACAAATTTTCAGCAGTACAAATGCATGGTGACTGTCAATTTGCACCTATCGCGAGATCCTTCGTTCCAAGTCCCCTTGCTTGCTTTTCAAAGCATTGGGTAGAGCCTCTTCGGAAAGTCGTTCTCCCATCAGAGTTACTGGCTAATCGGAACAACTCTGACTTCAGGTAGCACCCATGGTCCAACTCCTGGGGTGATGAGTCCAGGATAGTTAATTCACACTTTTTATCGGAAATCTCGATCCCATTCCATTGCAACTGATTAATCAAGCGCTGCACGACCTGCACTACATTGCCTGGTGTGCTTCCATGGGTGGCATCATCAAGGTACATGACATTGAACTCTAAATCAACAGTAGAAGGGACCACGTCCACTCCGAAAGGGAACAGAGATGGTCCAATTCGGTCTCCTTGCTGAATACCAGTGGATGAATGCAACACTTCTTCACCGCAAAAAAATGCTGCTGGTTGCGAATATGCTCGCCAAAGCAGTCTGACAGCGCATGGAGCCTGGTTCTGAGCAGCAATCAGAAAAGTGTCTCGTCTGATGAAGTTAACAGAGTTGCACATGCCAATTTTAAGAAGGACTCTTATGGGATTACAACTTGTTAAATACGCCCTGGCTGCATGGGCAGCTGCCTCTCACTCTCCTTTGGTTGAGAATTCTAACTGCATGGGGCAAAGTTCTCGGTCGAGTCTCACAGACAGTGGTTTGACTCTCACCTTGCTAGTGAGCCTCCTCAAGGTGTTCCCAACTGCTATCGGGCAGATGCCACCATCCTTCTTCATCAGTGCGCTTATAGAAGCTCCGAAGAAGGTGGTAACCATGAAATCGGACACTTCGCCTATTAGGACCATAATGGCGAATTCTGTCAGCCGCGACAGCAAAGCCTTGAGATGACCAGGACGTAGACCATCCAGTCCCCCCGCAGAGCCGGGTGGAAAATAGGATATAGCTATCCGGACATCGTCCTCAACGACAAATGAGGGCCAGCGTATTCATCATCTGGGGTAGTTGGCAAAAATAAGTGCTTTGAAGCTGGTAGTTGCTGCAATTGCATGGAGTTTGTTGTAGACTCTTTCTTCGGAGCTAAACCCAATGAAGAAGCAAGTTCTCGCACCGCACCTTTTACGTCTCCGTCAGCAAAATTGGCGGACACTTTCTTCTTAAGGGCAAATTTCTGTCCTCTTCTCTGCTGTTACTATTAATCTACTCTGGCCTAGCGGGAGCTCAAGCAAAGTGGCAGTCTCCATGAATTTCGTAACCTGTCGCCTATCCCTGGTGGCTAGAGATCAATCTTCGATTCAGCTTACTTACAACAAGGTCGCTGGAGACACCAACAGGAGAAGCTCAACTGTCTAACCCAGGCTTGGGGCTCAACTGCTCTATAGTTTCTCTTAGCAATTACTTTCAAGATCATCTGCAACTGGTATAATTACCCCTTTTAGAATATTTGGCCAGGACTTTTAGCCTACACTGGCATTCCAAGATGTAATTTACAATATCCAGCAACACATGGTCACCCTGCCTATTCGCATACACTGGCCGGCCTCGGCAATCATCACCAAGCCAAATCGGAAGCCAAATCGGAAGGTAACCCACGCACGTAAGGTGGTTGGGTTACCAAGTGTGGTAACAAAGTTACCAATGAAACAACATAATGCAGCTAAGACGCCATTGAGTAGACCGATTTTACAGGTGACAAAGCGAACCAGAGTCGCGAGGATGGGATAGGAAATACTGAATTTGACCAGGACAACGTGGAATCTGAACGGACACGCCCGTATCTGTCCATCAACATCTCACCTCCCCCCTGAGTATTGTATACTGCGTTCCCACCCTCTACCTTTCTTAACCTCTGTTCCCTCATCTGCTGTACCTATGTTATTTCCTTGGTATTTCCCATACCAACTCTGTTCACACTGCGTCTGTCAGCAGCCTGATCTTTCCCTCGTAGAAAGTACATCTGAGCAGGAGGGATTCAGTCGATTTATTTCACTGTTCGTCACAAATTCCTAATCACATGTAAATGCTTGACGGGGCTCAAGGCTACTAATCCTAGCCTTAAGCGCATGATAGTCACACAGATTCACCGTCCGCTCCATCAGCAGCTAGTCTCTTCTTGTTTCTGCATAGGTACAGTGAGATCTTCTCATGCCTAACTCTACTTCCTCAGACTAGTCTGTTTGATTCATTTTTTTTCGATCTTCCCTTTCCAGTCCCTCCTTACTCGTTTTCTCTGCTTGCTGCTACTAATTGAACAGCCTTGTCCCAGGGCCACGTTTTCAATCATGTATGTCAGGTTTCCTGCCCCTGATGAATTTCAAATTGTTTCACTATCAGAATTTTGACTATCTAACTCACCGTTGTGTCCTTCTCCCCTATCTGCTCGGACTGCTCGTTATAACGGAGTTCAGCGCAGAATATTGACTTAGTAGTTCTCATGCAGACACCAGGCTGATGAAATGCACCGGTTCAACCTTAGCTTTCAAGAAGCAAGATGCTGCTCTGCACATTATCAAAGCTAGTTTATCATCCATCATGATACCTAATTTAAACGGTCCTTTAGACTACTCTATCGTGTGATGTCATTTAGAAGAGCATCGTGTTTTTGTCAGACTCAGATGATTCTCCACCAGACGTTCAGCTTCCGAACTATTCTTTTTAATCAAAAGACACCCTCGTTTGGGCCAAAGGCCTGATGTTGTCTTCGAACACTTCTAAACACTTGTAAGCCCCCTTGTCCTTTATGTTACCTATATTAATAGTAGCTAAGATTTTGTATGTGCGTGGGTGTGGATTGATAGTCTTGCAGTTGGTCACCCTCCAACTGGGGGGATGTGGCCGTATGTCTATAGACCGATAGATATTAATTACTATTCATAGTGTACCCAATTTAATACAACGGAGAAGAACTTACAAATAATGTACAAAAGAAATAATTGACTTTGATAAGTAGTGTGACTTTCTTTACCTTCAAGCATTATTACAATAAAACGGATAAAACGAAAAAGACAAAAGAGGATGTCAAAATCAATAAATTTTTTTTTAGTAATTCTATATTAAGTCAAACAAAAAGCGTCATTACATGAATATTTATTTATATATATATTAACTGTGATCAGAAGCTATCACTACAGCCAGACAAATGTCAGTTCTCCTAACACACGATAACTCATTGAATCACCTGATGCTGGTTGCATGAGCAACTCCCTTCTAATGTGTTTGATTAACACAACAGACTGGATGAGTCAGCAACTGATGCCCCTTAGGACATATAAGCACTAGTCTGGCTCTTTCGAGATTGCTCATCTAAGCTATCGCACTGCCGTCTGCCACCTAAGCGTTCGTACTGCGATCTGCCATGTGAGCTACCACATCGCGGTCTGCCATCTAAATTATCGTACTACGGTCTACCATGTGAGCTACCACACTGCGGTCTACCATCTGAGTTATCGTACTGCGGTCTGCCATGTAAGCTACCACACTGCGGTCTGCCATCTAAGTTATCGTACTGCGGTCTGCCATGTGAGCTACCACTCTGCGGTCTACCATCTAAGTTATCGTACTGTGGTCTGCCATGTGAGCTACCACACTGCGGTCTACCATCTAAGTTATCGTACTGCGGTCTGCCATGTGAGCTACCACACTGCGGTCTACCATCTAAGTTATTGTACTGCGGTCTGACATGAAAGCTTCCACAGTGCGGTCTGACATGAAAGCTTCCACAGTGCGGTCTACCATCTAAGTTATTGTACTGCGGTCTGACATGAAAGTGTTATGATCAGCCTCCGTTAACAGCCGCGTAGTGTGTGCCCCTAGATACAGTGTAGGCCTTAGGCCTGTTAACCATAGCCTAAGTAACACGAAGAAATCCCTTGCCTTGTATATTTTAAATTCCCCTCCGATGTTTGTTTAGAGAAACAGGTGGTCCCAATGTGGATCGTATGACGTAGGAGACGTTGACGAGTTGAGGGCCATTTTTGCACCTTGTAAAACTCCGTGTGTCAGCAATCGTATGGACTAGATCCAATAACACTGTTTAGCTCAGGGGTATCTTATATTGTAAACAGTAAGATGGGAGGAGCCAACAAAATCCGTTAACGGCCTAAACTGTAAGCGTACCAATGAAGTCAGGGAATTAGGACGCCCCGCCTCTTTAGATGATCCAGAAAGGTGAATGGTTCCGCTTATTAGAGAATCGCTTCATACACATGAACAAGGCCCTCCCACATATTATTTCAGGGCGCAGACCTGAACTACAGAGCTCAGACACACGCCATCAGGTGCAGCCATCGGGCAGAGCACAGACTCCAGCAGCTGAAGCCTTCGGGTGTAGGGCCCTACTCGACGCTACGCTTACGCTCGTCTTACACCAGATCACCGACACTCTCCATCAGCTGAAGCCATCGGGTAGAGGGCCCTCACGCTACGATTACGCTTCACACTTGTTCTACATTTCTTTTTGCTGTTCTTTCGCACTTTTGTTACGTTGTGTGCGTTATATTACAATCAATGTTTAGTGCTATAGGGCGAGTTGAACTGTTGTCATGTTACTTTGTTCCAATTCAATTCTAGAATAATAGTATAGAAGCACTGTTTAATCATTCCTACCTTACATTCTACCCGATTTTAACAACTTGAAAAAGTTTTACCATAACAAAAGCTTCCACAGTGCGGTCTACCATCTAAGTTATCGTACTGCGGTCTGACATGAAAGCTTCCACAGTGCGGTCTACCATCTAAGTTATCGTACTGTCGTCTGACATGAAAGCTTCCACAGTGCGGTCTACCATCTTAGTTATCGTTCTGCGGTCTGACATGAAAGCTTCCACAGTGCGGCCTATCCAGTAAGCTACCACACTTCAGTTTGCCCTATAAGCATCACACTGTGGTCTGCCCTGTAGTATATTACACAGCGATCTGCCATACAAAGTATCTCACTGTGGTCTGGCCTGTACGTCATCACACTGTGGTCTGACATACGAACTATCCCACTGTGGTCTGCCCTGTACGTCATTACCCTATGGTCTGCTCTGTAAGCCATCACGCTGTGGTCCACCATACATACTCTCCCACTGTGGTTGGCCTGTACTTCATCACACTGTGGTTCACCATACAAACTCTCCCACGGTGGTCTGCCGATACTTCATCACACTGTGGTCACCATACAAACTCTCTCATTGTGGTCTGCCTGTACTTCATCACACTGTTGTCTGGCAGAAGCACTTAGCGGGCTTCGTGTAGACGCAGCCCACTGTGTCTAGGTTGAAGAAGGATCCCAACCAACAAGACATCTCCACCGGGTTCGTGGCGGGGAAGGAACAGTGAAGGTACTTCGTGCAGTCGGTAGGATGCAGGTAGTAGGAATCGGTAGTAGTGCAGGTAATGTCGGCGGCTTGAAGACAGGTGTCATCTATAGAGGAATACAGAGCGATCAGTAAATATACCTTCATGACGAAACGAACAAATCCGATTAACATCTTCTCCTATCTCACCATCATTATGTTGGAGACAAACTTGAACATCGTAACAACCACGACGATTTCAAACAAATCTTTTTTTGTCGGGTGTTTGGCTGAGTGGGTAGAACGCGGGTCTCACATACTTTTACGACACTGGTCCGAGACAAAGTGAGGGACCTATATTGTTTTCTGATGTAGTTCTTATTACTTTCCCTAGGATCTCCTGCAGGTCTGTGTATGAGTTTGAAAACGTTGAGTCAAGGTTAATGAGCAAATATACTGAGTGCCCAGCTAAACTGAGTGTCTGGAGCGGCTGGTTGGGTGTTCGAGTCTTGACAAACACTGCGTCCTAGTAGGTACCTTTAACTTTACATGACAGTTACTCACATTCCACCATCCTGTTTAGGAGGAACCAGTTGTATGTCCATTCATAGATGGGTTTAGTTTCCGACATATAGGCTCAACTTCAAACTCAAAGGAAACATACGCAGAAAGTTGCTAATGAACGCCAAATTTGGCAATAAAACGGGCCCTTTATATTGATTATTCTCTCAGAGGTCATTTTACTTCTATACAGTAAGAATTGTGAGCATTTCTTTCCTTAAAAAAATCCTGTGCTGTAGTAGCACAATTGAGTGTGGACCTTTCAATGAAGTGGGTAGGTCGATACCGCTACCAAAGTTATGGTCAACTTTGGGCTACCCATCCATGAATTCAAAGAACACCACTGCTGCCTTACCGATGAAGTTGGTAGAGCTTCGCCAGTCTGCCACTGACTGTCTTCAATCGGGTTTGTATGTAGCTGCTACTGTTCGGTTGGGGCTGTTACCCCAGCAGGCTCAGTCACAACTAGCTGTTGTGACTGAGTTAGTAAGGCAGTAACAACGATACATAGTAGAATAGTTAAAGAGCAGCAGTATGAAAACTGTTTCGATTAAGGCTGTTTTTGCGAGACCAGCAGCTGCTATCCTGGGGTACTGCAATCTAGCAACCACTAGCAATAGCGATCTGCGATAGCGACATGTGTCAGCAATCAGTCGGCTTGCACCAGTAGTGTAAGAACACACTTTGTTGGTGTGTAGTAGCACTAGTGTGTAGTAGCACTATAAAAGGAACAATCACTCCATAACACTGAATGTGCTACCAGTACACACTTTTTTTTCATTCATAAGTTTCTTGAATTAGGTTCCAGTGAACAAGCATGCTAATATTTGATGAGGGTTTATTAAAAGGACCTTACCATTATATTTGATAAGCAGTCAATCTACGACTGTTGGTTTGCAACATTATGATTGCAAACCAACTGTTTACTTTTCAAAACCAAGGCTCTACGATACAAATTGATCTTGACGAAAGATTGAATAAAATCTCGATCATTAGAAATATCAAGATGATTGATATTGTTATTGTTATGTTTTACAAGCATAAATAGATCGAAATAAAATTTTCAAAGAAAATCGTTAAGAAAATCGCTAAGTTTCGATACATCGGCGGTGAGTTAACTACATTTTCTTTAAGGAGAAGTACGTGGACATTTCGACGAGGAGCAATTTTCAAACTGCTGATAATTACTAAAATTTCTGCTCTGAAATCCAGAGTACTTCGGAAGCGGCGTTTCAGTGACCATTTTCTAGATGTTGAAACAATCGAGTGCATAAAGCTATGTTCTAGTGACAATTTACTAGATGTTGAAACAAACAACTGCATAAAGCTATGATCTAGTGACCACCTACAAGATGTTGAAACAAACAAGTGCATTAAGCTATGATCTAGTGACTATTCACAAGATGTTGAAACAAACAAGTGCATAAAGCTATGATCTAGTGACAATTTACAAGATGTTGAAACAAACAAGTGCATAAAGCTATGATCTAGTGACAATATACTAGATGTTGAAACAGACAAGTGTATGCAGCTATGACGGACATACTTATATCGAGCATCTAATTTTTCTACTCCAAATAAATTCTGTCACTACTTTTTTACACCGTTAATTGACAATGCTTTACTTACTCTTACTTGCCACCGCTCCCTGAAATGGAGAAGACATGGAATTAGCTCTCATATGCGCTCACATGCGCTCACATGCAGATTACGTGGCATAAACTATTGTCTTACTCAAGACCGCGTGCTTCTCATCCCAAATTTGAATCAAACCTGACGTTCAAAATCGGACGAATTGATGAGGGATACTATTCCTTGATGTACGGAGTTTGGGATAATTGTTCCTTAATTTGTTGTAAGATAGCTTTTACGGTTGTTATAATCAAGTAAAAATGCAAGGTACAAATGATTGGACGAATTGTTTTACAATATTATTTTGAATTAAAACAAAGTAACATGTCAACAGTTTAACTCGCAATAGAGCACTAAACACTGATTGTAATATAAACGGACACAACGGAACAAAAGTGTAAATAAACAGCAAAATGAAGTGTAGTAAGTGTAAAGCGAAGCAAACGCGAAGAAAAAAGCGACGCAGAGGCGACGTAAAGGCTACGCAAAGGCGAAGCATAGGCGAACCACCCTCCACCCGAAGCCTCAGCTAATGGAATGAGATGTGATTTATACTTTAGACCTGCACCCTGAAATAATATAGGAGGGCCTTGTTTAAGTGTATGAAGTGATCCTTCAATAAGGGAACCAATCTACTTTTGAGCCCCTCCCCAAAGGGGCGTGGTGTCTTGAAACCTTGACCATATTGGCCTCTTATAAGCTTTGGCCATTAACTAATTTACAGGCTCCTCCCCTCCTTCTGTTTACAATTTACGATACCCCTGAGCTCAACACTACCCTTCTACGTTATTGGATACTGACTACGCAATGCTGAATTGTCAAGTTTAACAGGATGTCCAAATGGCTCTACACTCTTCAACGTCTCCTAGTCATGTAATCCATGTGGGGGACCACCTGCTTCTGGAGAGGAACTGAAAAAATATGCAAGGCAAGGGATTTCTTCGTGTAACTTAAGCTAGGGTAAACAGGCCTAAGACCTACAGCTTCTCGGGCATACACAACGCAGCTTTTTGTTGTAATGTTCGGTTAGCAATGTTTCCAAATATATATGCTAGCGGAAGTGATGATCATAACAAATTTCCTCATGATTTACAGGTCATCTGCATTCCGTAACTGTTCCGTTTGGCAGCATTAAAGCCAAACTTTGAAAACCAAATTTAACGATGCTGGTTGTAAATTATCAACTTGCTTATTTGCCACGCTAGCTGATGAAGACTTAACGGGTCGCTATCCCTGGCGCTAAATTCTTTTATAGCTAACGTCAGATCAGCCCCTTTCATCTCCGCCAACTGCCTTATCAGTCACAAGTTATTCCGACTACCTACCTTCGGTACCATTTTTTAACAGCGAACATTCACTGCGTTCCTCAGTCACACCAGCCACTGTCATATCTGCCAGTAACATTCTGCCCAAACTCTGTTTCGGCCCACGTCAGAATCAGTCACCAGGCGTACCATTTTACTGGTTATCACTCAAGTGCAACTTTTCCTACCTAACCTGACCTAGGGTACGGGTTTCTAACCAGCGGGGCAAAGGTACGTATTTCTAAGCCGCGGGGCAAACATACGTATTTTTCTAGGGTACGTAATGCCGTTTTTTAGCGTTTTTTTTTGAAGTTTCATTGAAGTGATAACTGTTAGGTTAGTACGCCTGTTTCGGTGTAATGACAGTGACAGATATGAGTGGCAGATTTTGAAGTGGTGGAAAATGCGTGTGGGCTGAATCATCTTTAGGTAGAAAGCACGTGGGATGAAAGATTTTTAGCGGTTATGATAGTGTCTGGCCAAGTCAGTGAGGTGAAGTGAAGTGGCGATAGTGCGCGTGTGCGGAAATAATTTTACCTCGAACGCTGGGCTTCCGACTTAACCTTAGAAGATCGATATTTTAGTGTGAAAATTATCCATACTTTAACTGAAAATTGTTCATACTTTAACTTTGTCACTGACATTTGATCTCTATTGTGTTCTCGATCTGCACTGATATCGAAATAAAAGTCAACTGTCAACAGTGACAACAAGAGTTCTTTGTTCTGACGTGCCATGCCAATGAATACAGTATCGCACGCTGCCAATGAACTGTACACGATGCTAGCAAAGACCTCCGATTTAAATTAAGGGAGGTTGAACGTTAACAATATAAATGTAAATAAGAGCTATTTTGTTTTCTCATAGTTTGTCTCAAAATTAACTTATTAAAACTGGTCAAGCTGGTCTCCAGATTCACAGGACCAAACCACTTAAGAGTCTCCAGATTCTCAAGACTAGACAACTCAAGAGTCTACCGATTCTTAGGACCTATCTATTTAAGAGTCGCCAGATTCTCAGGATGAAACTATTGCAGAATCCTCGTCAGTCTGTCCTGTATGCATGCTGCTACTTGTTCGGTGTAAACTTGTTCAGTTTTAATAGGTCAAGTTTGGGACAAGCTGTCAAGAAAGGTTGAAAATTGTCTCAGTAAAGCACAATATATGCTTTTATTGTAAAATAAAAATATGATAAACCAGTTTAAAGTGTACATGAAGCCCTGCTGATCAGTGTGGAACCACTCCATAGAGAAAAACTGTACTATGCAGCGTGTGTAATTTTACTTCACAATGTACAGTAGCGAACAAAAATTCGTTTATGGTTAGTCTGTAACCGGAGAAACAAATTCGACTTTTCCCACGCGGAATTTAACTTCATATAGAAATTATTCACGTTACTATGTGTAGACAAAGCTCCTTAATGGGTAATAATAATCAAATTTCCGATAAGTTTTAATATGGGGCGGAAAATGGACATAGAAGATTTTACTTAGTTTCAAATCATAAACGAATTTTTGATCGCTACTGTACAACCACACTGTGCAGAGTAAAATTCCGCTCCACAGCGTAAACCACACTGCGCGGTAAAATACCACTGTGTCAGTGCTTTTTTACCCTCCGATATCCCCTCACCGTTGCATAGTATATGTTCTCCCCCGTCCGTTCAGCCCCGGTCTGCAGCCCCCCACCCCTCCGAAAGTGGGCGAGGTGAGGCGGCACTGGACCCCTCCGTCCACCAGAGGGGCAACGGCGAACACGGGGCTCGAGGAGAGGGCAGCCCGGGCCCCGCACTAGGGAGAAGGGGGAGTGGGAGGGTGGGGACACACATTAACCACAATGTTACTGTGACGAAACTGTTGTCATTACGATTAACTTTTGTCACTGTGATAAAATTATTATCACTAGAAAGTATATTGTCTTTGTCACAAAATTGTTGTCACTGAGACAAAAAAAATCATTGTCACTGTTGCAAAATCATTAATTCTGTAATTCGAGAGATCCGTCTTTATGAATATTTGTTTCTTAAATGTTGAGAAACATTTTCCTTGTCCACAAGAGGTACAGTCAATTCTCTCACACATGCTTCTGCCTGAGCTTCTCTCATATTTTGAAAATGTATCAATTAACGTGAATAAATGATCAACTTAATCAACATTCGGGCGTAAATCAGTTCAATATTGTGATCTTCTTCATTTGTTGATCTGTTTCTTATAAAAGCTATATGAAGGGAATTGAATTTTTCTAGTTTGGTAGAGATGACGTATTTGCTAGATGCCTTCATTCTGCACTAACTTGGGTGATTGGAGCCAGATTTGCATTCCCAAT
>SDVV010011893.1:0-15675 GCA_016164225.1 Gammarus roeselii | reverse complement strand
TATATATTTTTTTTTTTATTATTATAGGTTGGACATGGTATACGTTCATACGTGGTATATTCATTTTCTTCTATTTATAATTGTTTTTTCACCAAGGCATTGGTTATAAATTATTGCCAGACGATATTGAAGTGGTCACAGTGTTGCATGCGTAATTTTCTTCTGTAGAGAAATCGTCTGATAAAACCGATTTGTTGACAAATGAATGACTGCCTTTGGATGATACTTCTCAATGATCACTTGTTTATTTTCCTTGAATACTCATACCCACCTGATTTTCACTAAAGAATATAGGTGATCGGACTAGTTGAGGTTTGTCGTCATCGTTAATAAGCTTGAGGTCTTCATATACCAGATGTGCCAACATCATCGTGTTCCAGGCAGCAACAGTATCCCCTAAATCAGAGCTTTCCAGCGGGCCCCATTTTCAATACCACCTTAGTGTTCCAGTCCTCACCAATATCTCCTCTACATTATATTCCAGAGCGCACCAGTATCTCTGCCCCCATAGTACTTTTGAGGTCTCCAGTATCACTGCCGCCAAAATATTCTAGAGCACCCAGGTACTACTACCACTAAAGTATTAGAGAATGCACCAGTATCTCTGCCACCTTGGTACTCCATAGCTCACTAGCATCACCGCCATCCCAGTTTTACTTCGGGTACCGGCATAAACACAGCTATATTATTCCAGAGGGTGTCAGTATCACCACCGTCATATTGTTCCAGCAAGCACTAGTATAACCGCCTCATTAGCATTTCTGCGGACTCCAGTATTTCCAAGCCATAGTATCTCAGCGAGTAACAGAACCCCGGCCATCATAGAAATTGAGTCGGCAAAAAAATCATCGCCACTGGTGTTTCAGAGCACACCAGAATCACCTACACCCACATCATCTCATGCATCCTCGACTGGGTTTGCTGATCTGGATTGTGAAGAGAGTCCATCATTACCGAGGTTATTTTTCTTCATTTTGAGGAACACCGTCAGTGATACTTTTCCAGGACTCTCTTACGCCTCTGTTCCCAGTTGCTATCGACATCACCCATTTTCAGACCGCTGGGATACTCGCGGTCACGTCAAACGTCGACACCCTCCAGTGTTGCGCTAGTCTTCTGCCATGCACTGTCACTAACCGATGGATGCTTGCCATTTGGACTGTAATCATCAATTGGTTGATTGGAATGGAGATGGAGCTCTACTGAATTGGTCATTTTTCTTAATATTGCTAAATATTTCTCTCAATACGAATTTCGAAAATGATGATCCGGAACAGACAAGTCAAGCATGAAACGTTAAATATCGAGCTTAAGTTACTTGAAATTGATAGATTCTCAACAACTATTTATCTAGATGACGATACGTTATCTGCCACAACAGTTCAATGCGTGAAGGAGATTGTAATGACCGCATAATTTCTGACACAAAATATGAACATTTTGCTCTATTAGTTGGTGAGGGCAGCGAGTGTACGCAAAATCGCATACTGCTAAATTTGACATTGCAGGTTCCGAACCCCTTGAGGAACTGTTCAAAAGATAAGGAAAAAACATCAGTCCACCATAGCTGATCCTCACCCTTGCCGCAAACTGTGACAAGTAACACAGTTTGAAAATATAAGAGAAACATTAGCTATAAGGTCCTGCAATGGTAACCAAGGAGGGTATCGGTGATGTGACCCCGGAAGATTCCAATACAGAGGACGGCAACTGTGATTAGTTCCCGCTGACGTTAAAAGCTGTAAAGGAAGCCCTTCATATGATAGCCCTTTGAAAATGAGGGTAGGAAAGAAGGACATCGGTGATGACGGGCATTCTGAGGAGCAGAACATGCAGTATAAGGGGAGGAGAAGTTGCTTAGGAGGGTATCGATGATGTGGGCTATTCGAGGGTTGAATGTAGCAAGAAAGCAAAGCAAAGCACCAACGGATGGCATCATTAATGAAGGCACTCTGGGGGTGGGGCTGCAGAGGAGGATATCTGTGAATTTTGCCTGCTGATGGCTTGTGCAAGAGAGTTGAACATCGGTGATGAGGGCCTAAGAAGGGTGTGTTCTTCAAAAGATTGCATCGGTTATGAGGGCTCTTAGAGGGTTAGGTTTGCAAGGGAGGGCATCATCGAAGAAGGTCCTCTGAGTGTGAATGCATTAAATGAGTGCATCAGTGATTAAAGCAATATGAGGGTGAAGACTGCAGTGGACCATCGATGATGAGGGCCCTCTGAGAGTGAGGACACTATCAAAGGTTTTGGTGATGAGGCATTGTGAGGAGCATCGTGAATGAAGGCCCTCTGATGGTGAGGACATAAAGGTTTTTGATGATGGGGCAATGTGAGGAGCATCGTGGATGAAGGCCCTCCGAGGGTGAGGACACTAATAAGGGTTTTGGTGATAGGACATTGTGAGGAGCATCGTGGATGAGGGCCCTCTGAGGGTGGGGACTCGAATAGAGGTTTTGGTGATGGGACATTGTGAGGAGCATCGTGGATGAGGACCCTCTGAGGGTGAGGACACGAATAAGGGTTTTGGTGATGAGGCATTGGTAGGAGCATCGGTGATGAGAGCCCTCTGAGTGTGAAGTTGCAATTAGGGAATCGGCTATAGGGACCCTCTAAAGGTTAGATAGCATAGGCGGGCAGTTGTTATGGAGGAAAAGAAGGGCATTGGTGATAAGGGCCATTTGAGGAGCACAATTACAGAGGAGGGCATAAGTGATGAGGACCAATTGAGGGTTGGCGGTAGCGCTCTCAAGTGTGTGACTATAAAGGAGTGCGTCGGTGAGGTGCTCTCTGAAGGTGAGATCACCAAAGTTTCAGACGATCTTAACACCAAATAACACCAAATAATGAAGGCAAGTCGTTGACCGGAGGACGGATGCCCAAAGCATTCGTATAAAAAAACTCTGATCTGTTTTATTTCTTTGCGTTCCAGACCTAAACCGCTCGTAGACGTAAATTGTTACTTCAATGGATGAAACAGAATTGAAGCCCATTCTTTAAGTGAGTGTGTCGGGCTATTATAATTAGTGTTCACTATATAAATATTCAATATCAACGAATGTGTTGATTGCCCGACCGAAACAATGTATATCATTGGGGATGTACAATCGAAGTAACTATACCATTCGAGTCCGTTAGGGATTAGAACGAAACGATGTGTTGAAAAGTATTTCAATAAGACAGTTGCCATAACATGTAACGACGTGAATATGGAACTGATATAGTAACTATGTAATTAATCATCAAGTACAGTCGTTTAATTAGCCATAATATGTCTCAGTTGACAAAATAAAACTCCAAGAGAATAATCAATTGCAGTGTTTTCAGTTAGATAATTTTAAATATCATTAATTAACGAACTCCCAATGCGTGGATTCGTGATCGTGCAGAAAATCCTCAGCAGTTACTTATTTCCTCCTCCTAATATACTTTCCATATTGCCAGTAACTAAATTAAAGTTGTTTACTCGATGAAAATGACCTGGCTCGTCCATTCACGACAGTTTCTCATGAAATGTTTTTGATTTGTGCAATGCCTGGATGAGTGAACACCATGTGAACAATTCATTTGACGTTCTCAGCTCCCAAGAAGTCGAATATTCCCAATGTGGTCACAAGTACGGCAACGGGAGATGTCCTCATTAGTTTATTCCGCAAAACCTAAATCAATTTACCCTAAAACAATAATTGTGTTGCGGAACTATTAACAATGCCCAAATAAAAATCAATCGTTAGGTTAGATCAAAGTTTGTGCGATGCTGTGGAAAAATTCAATGTTTGGTTTATATGAGTTCTTTTTCAAGCTTTTAAAACAACGCACACCGACTGTTCAATTAGTGCGAAATTGTATTAGTTTTCCGTTTTGAAATTAAACTACCAGCAAGTAATAAGCCTACAAAAGTCCACGATGTGTGTCGATTTTTTTCTTCAATTCGATTTTAAATTCTGTCCTCTCGATATATGGTGTTAAAGTCCATTACATTCAAAACGGACAGACTTCATGTTGTAAGAAAGAGTCAACAAAGGGCGAAACAATGCTGGCAATGCACTTACGCAGCTCTGCTCGTCATTTGGTCAAACAGCATCGCAACAAACTGTCGTTTTTTTTCACCAGAACTCCCGGTATTTTTTCAACAGAACACCCCCGCTCTGCTTTATAAGAGTCTCGGATCAATCACCAGGACTGACATCGGAGCAGTATGGCATACCTACCTGCTTATGATGTATTTTATGCTCGGATGTAACTTTTTATAATGTACATCCTTTGAAATGTCGTTCGATTTTCTAACATCTGATCTGAAAATGGCATCCGAAGCTAAACAGAAAACAGTTCCTGTTATTGCATTAGCATTTTTAATTTCACGGATCGATTACTAACTAAGACTCGTTTGTTACTCGACTCTCACATTACTAACTAAGACTCGTTTGTTACTCGACTCTCACATTACTAACTAAGACTCGTTTGTTACTCGACTCTCACATTACTAACTAAGACTCGTTTGTTACTTGACTCTCACATTACTAACCAAGACTCGTTTGTTACTCGACTCTCACATTACTAACTAATACTCGTTCTTTACTCGACTCTCACATTACTAACCAAGACTCGTTTGTTACTTGACTCCTACATTACTGCAACTTTACTGCAACAATCATTCCATGGATTGTCCTGTGACTCATTTAAACGTCCATGTCATTTGATATTCTGAAGAAGTTTAAAGGACGATGTACAATTGTTTATGGTACCTATTGGAATCGATTCTTTGAGGGAACTGTCACACTTAACGCACCAGAGTAAGTAGGCTATCAAGCGCGCTACTTATCATAAATGTCATGATCATCAGTCAGTTTCCCAATCACGGGAGTTAAAAATTCAACACGAACAGTATCACCAGTCCTGCCCCGGTGTCAATTGAACAGCATTACGATTCCAACAGGATAGGTGGTACCCACACCATGGTCGTAGCAAATAAATATGCAAAGATAATCATGTCGTAGATCAGGATTACATGGGATAGATCTTATTCGGACACGTAAACATTTTTTTATTACCGATCATCGGAAGCTGAACTACTGTTTATCATTCCGTCATCAATGCGTTATGGAATGCATTGATGACACAGTACAAGCTAGTCACTCTATAAACATTTTAGATAAAGTATAAGTAATTGATAGATGAAAGCAGGGGAAGAACCATAGAGTTGCATTCGTACATGAATTCAGTCCACTTTCTTTCACGGTTATCTCTCGGTCTGATCAATGCTACTATAGCCATAGAATAGAATAGCCTGGAGAGGGTGAGGAGGGTGAAGGTTGAAAGACACAGTCGCAGACGTCTGCGCTGAACTGTCAAACTTTGTTTTAGGTAGGCGGATTGACAGTATCAATAATTCGACATCGTTTCATATACAAATTTTATGTAGTATTCTTTTCAACATCATCTACAACACAGGTTTCAACATCAAGTACAATACAGCTGCAGCGACGGTTGCCTCTACTGCAGCTTCTGTCTATAGACGACATAGCCGTTAACCTTCTCCACCTGACGACAACCACATAGTGCCCCGACGGCTCAAAATCGTTCATAACAATGAACCGGGAACTTCGTAGGAAATAAATTAGTAAACGGGCATGCAATTAGTGCGAGACATATTAATCAGTACGAATTGGTGTCTATTTACACCTTACAGCTCCTTCCTCCCTGAAGGGAAACGAAACCCCAACTCAGTAAACGGCTTTCCTAGATTGCTTTTGATCCTATATCGTGTATCGAGCTCAGCCTTTCAATGTATGTTAAAAAGCACCTAACCTTGTTTGCTAAACGCTCGGGTCCTAGTGTTTGCTCTCAACCTAGGCCTACCTCCACCCGTCAGAGTTGTTTGGTTCGTTGGAGGCAGAGTCTAATTTCGTTTATCCAATAGGTGATTATCCAGGCCTGTGTGGATGGAAACAGTGTCACTGTTTATATATTTTATAGTGATTGTTTGATATGCATGAGAGCGTATTATATGTTGTTCCCTAATTCCTAACTATCACCACTTGATCAGGCTCGATTACTGAAGAGCCCCGATGTGTGCCTGCATTTATGCAGTAAATGTTCTTTTCTTATGATGGGAAGCACTGTGCTTTGGATGCGTCCATAGCTATTTTCTGGTTACTATATCGATTAACGGTTCAATCCACTAGTTGTGTGTCCGACCCGTTCTTCGTTCCAAAACACTCAGTTTTTATAGCATCGTTAGCAATACTTAAGCTGCCCCAGTTATTGTCTCAATGATTTATAATAATTCATATAACTACCCCATAAACGGGGAGCAAAGGTTCAACCTACCTGATCGACTGCGCGGTTCCCACCCTCGCTTGGCCCTCAAGGCCCCAAAAATTTCTGCCAATTCGATCGCTCCTTTGCGCCCGTCACGAAATACGCCCCGCCCCTAATATTCAGCTCAAGACTGCTATGAGTTCTTGTTAATCTATATCGAAATGAAACTTTCTCAGCTGATTAATGTGCCTTTCTTATGCATGAACTTGAGTCGCAGTTGGATGTTGTATGACTGGTTGTCACCGAATGGAGTTATACCGCAAAATAAACGTGAAACGTGTTACACAAGTAAATGGCGGAACCCTGATAAATAATCGGCAATAAAAACTGAAATGTCGAGTGAATAGTGTTACGCAAAATGTAGTTGAAGTTTCATGCAAAATGTTGTTATATTACACCTATTCATTACTGAAGAAAAAAACAGTCAATCGCAAATTTCAGAGGACCAGATTCTGTAATTAATTAAGTTCTGAAATAAATTCATAACTGTAAACGAATAGCATTGTAAACATTATTTTGAACCACAGATAAAAAAATCACCAACCATAACACGACTCCTGATGATGTAATTTCACGAAATCCGTACGTACGTTAATGAAGCTCTAACAGATTGTAAATGAATCAACATTGTGTTCAAATTCTTTGATAAATCCATTGCTTAGTGATAAATAAATTAATGTTATTTATATGACGCGTCTACAGTTCGTCTATATCTGTTGATGAGCAACAGCGTTGCATGATGTCATGCATCAACGTTGCATGATGCCTTGCATCAACGCTTGACCTGATGCCGTTACGTCTGGAATTGCTTAAACTTTGACGCGCGGGCAGCTTTCATTAATTTAAAATTGGTAGTTTGGGGTAATGCGATTTGAAGCAATCCTACTCAAACAGCGTGGAAGGGCGTCCTACTGAGTCAGTGACTGCGTGCACAGTAACCGCCGCCATAGAAAATTCTTGCAAAATTTGTTGAATGGAATAAATGAAGCGTAGATAATTGACACCACCTTCAGTCACGAGAAACAGCCATGCACTCGATAAAACAGAAACATCCATTAGACGACGTAGCAAAAAATGAATACATCATCAGCAGAAGAGATCTAAAGAGAGTCCAGAAACGTAAGAAAAAAATTATATGGAAATAAAATTCCCACCATGCCAAAACTAATCCGAAACAATTTCTTAGTTGTATTCCGAGCCAGAAAAAATCAAGATATGTGATTGGTCCTCTCGAGAACGATGTTGGTGAGCTAGAAACGGACGACACCAAAACGAGTGTCCTACTTAATGAATACTTTTGTTCTGTATTCACGTTAAATAATCAGGATATTCCTGATCCTGAGGATATCATAGAGTAGAAAAAAATTGAAGCTCTCAACATAGTGAGCTTTTCCCCGAAGAAGTTGTAGAATCTTTAGATATATTGAAAGTCACTAAATCTCAAGGTCTAGACCAAGTCCATCCCAGAATTTTAAAACAAACTAGAAACGAAATCGCCGAATATTTATCGAATATTTTCACCCAATCTCTCACAAATGGCACCTGCCCTTCTAAATGGAAGGAGGCTAATGTTACCCCAATTTTTTAAAACAAGGAGACAAAAAGTGTCCCAGAAACTACCGTCTAATCAGTCTCACTTCAGTCATTAGCAAATTGATGGAAAGTTTGATAATAAATAAAATTACACAATTCTTTGAATTAAACAAATTTATTGGTGACTCTCAGCATGGCTTTAGACACTACCGTTCTTGTCTTACGAACCTGCTCCTTTTTTTCAAGAAAATAACTAAATCCACGACACAAAATCTTCAAATAGACATCATCAACCTTGACTTTCAAAAGGCCTTTGATTAAGTCCCCACAAGGGCCTAGTTAGTGAATTGCCCATCATCAGCATTCGAGGCGAGCTTACAACTGGATAAAATGCTGGCTCACGGACAGACGGCAGCGAGTTGTACTTAACGGAGCTTCCTTCCTCTGGGGTAATGTAACACGCGGCGTGCCTCAAGGATCCGTGTTATGTCCAGTTCTCTTTATAAAGTTCATTAACGATCTCGATAGGAATGACTCACAAAAATGGCAAATTTGCAGACGATACTATGATAGGAGGGAAAGTGCAAACTGAATTAGAGTGTCAGCAGATCCAACTAGACTTGAACAAAATAGTTGATTGGTCAGAAAAGTGGCAAATGGAAATTAATGTAGACAAATGTAAAGTTATGCACATAGGTTCTAATAACCTCAACCTTGGAGTTTTCAATGTCCGGAAAGAAACTCATTCATGTCACCGAAGAGAGAGATTTAGGTGTCATCATTCGTAACGACTTAAAAAGTAGCAAGCAATGCTGCTCAGAAAGGCAACAAAATGCTAGGTATGATATATCGCATTATCTTGTACAAAATCCCAGCTATGGAATGCATATCTTAGAAAAGACGTTAATAAATTAGAAAGGGTTCAACGCCGAGCTACCAAACTGGTCGATTCGCTGCGGAATAAATCGTACGATGACACGCTACGTGTACTCAATCTTTATTCGCTAGAGAAACGTCGAGTCAGATGTGACGTGATCGAAGTGTGGAAGATTATAAAGGGTAAGGAAAACGTCGACTGAGCGAGTCCTTTCACTTTAGATACAAATGAAGTGACTAGGAACAAAATGGATACAAAATCGTCAAAAAATGTTTCTTCCTCGACATCAAGCGCAATTTCTTCACGTATAGAGTTGTAGAAGAATGGAACAAACTTTCAGCGGAGGTTGTAAACAACAATACAATCAAAACGTTTAAGTCGCGGCTCGATAAGTTCTACTTAAATAGCCGATTAATAGCTAAACCGTTCCCTTTCTTTATGTTTTAAAAAACAGAAATGGCACACGAAGCTCTCCTAGACGTTCTTCTTCAGAACAAATCCTCTTACTATCAAAGGGCAACCTAGTTTGGGCCATTGATCTGTTGTTGTCTTCCTACACTTGGAAACACTTGTAAACACTTGTTAACCAACGTGAAAAATAACTCACAAATAGAACAAAAAATCAAACAACCGTGCCAAATCCACATGTCATTGCTAATACTGTTTTCTACACATATCTTTGTTTTTAATCATGCTAGTGAGATTTATGATGCCTCATGAGGTAGAGGCACTATTACTGAGACACCATTATTACGTATAGTTTATCCGACATTTTTCAGCCCCGTGTCATCCATTATATGAGTGTACCTAAATATTGACAAAAAACGACTACTTCATTTACGAACAGAAAATATGAGAACAAGTCAATCAATCGAACAGGGTTTTTCAATCTTAAAGATAAATTGAACTGATTATAGTAGGAATTTACTTACAGTATTTTTCTATAATAATAAATTAATTGAAGCTTCTTCGAGCTAGTCTCAATCGTCACGAAGCGCCGAACACAATGTTTGAGGTCGATGAATGGAGATTCTGGACCTCTGTTCCACCGCAATGTGTTAGAGACACAATGTTGAATGTACTCGTATTGAATCACTTCAATGGATCGACAAACACAGGTCCTTCTTGCACATGACATCAAAAAATCAGCGTAGAAGCAAGCAATTCCGTCCTTTAGTTTTTCGGCTTATTTATGGCCCGCCTGCCCACTAACGCTCATCCAGTGCAACTGCCCATCGGTCATCGTTTCTAAGCCAACCATATTTGGCCGCCAGTTCTGCGGCTTGGAAAAGGGGGTAACTGCCGCGTGTGGAGGAAAATCACCTGCACATCCGAATATCCCCCTCATCCAGCAAATTAACTTGGACTAATAACAACAAACTGCAGGGATTTAACATGGAAATAATTCACTATATGCATAATAAGATTGATCGATTTAAAAATTAATCGATTTTGTTTAAAGTTCAAAATAAAATAATTCATTTATATTTTGTTCAGTGTCCGCGTGTAGGATACGATGCACCAATAGCATGAGCTACTCACCCGCTTTGATACGATGCCCCAATAGCAATAGCTACTCACCCGCTTTGATACGATGCACCAATAGCATTAGCTACTCACCCGCTTTGATACGATGCACCAATAGGAATCACTACTCACCCGCTTTGATACGATGCATCAATAGCCATAGATACTCACCCGCTTTGAAACGATGCACCATTAGCAATAGCTACTCACCCGCTTTGATACGATGCACCAATAGCATTAGCTACTCACCCGCTTTGATACGATGCACCAATAGCAATAAATACTCACCCGCTTTGATACGATGCATCAATAGCTATAGATACTCACCCGCTTTGAAACGATGCACCATTAGCAATAGCTACTCACCCGCTTTGATACGATGAACCAATGGCAATATATACTCACCCGTTTTGATACGATGCACCAATAGCAATAGCTACTCACTCTCTTTGATACGATGCATCACGAGCAATAGCAACTCACCCGCTTTGATACGATGCACCAATAGCAATAGCTTCTCACCCGCTCTGATACGATGCATCACGATCAATAGCTACTCACCCGCTTTGATACGATGCACCAGTAGCAATAGCTACTCACCCGCTTTGATACGATGGACCAATAGCAATAGCTATCCAGCCGCTTTGATACGATGCACCAATAGCAATAGCTACTCACTCGCTTTGATACGATACACCAATAGCAATAGCTACTCACCCGTTTTAATACGATGTACCAATATCAATAGCTACTCACCCGCTTTGATACGATGCACCAATAGCAATAGTTTCTCACCCGCTTTGATACGATGAACCAATAGCAATAGCTACTCACCCGTTTTGATACGATGCACCAATAGCGATAGCTATTCACTCGCTCTGATACGATGCACTAATATCAATAGCTACTGAATCACTTTGATATGATGACCCGATAGCAATAGCTACTCACCCGTTTTGATACGATGCACCAATAGCAATAGCTATTCACTCGCTTTGATACGATGCACCAGTATCAATAGCTACCGAATTACTTTGATACGATGAACCAATAGCAATAGCTACTCACCCGTATTGATATGATGCACCAATAGTAATAGACACTTCTTAACCGCTTTGATACGATGCACCAATTGTAATAGCTACTCACCCGCTTTGATACGATGGACCAATAGCAATAGCTACTCACCCGCCTTGATACGATGCACCAATAGCATTAGCCACTCACCCGCTTTGGTACGATGCACCAATTGCAATAACTACTCACCCGCTTTGAAACGATGCACCATAAGCAATAGCAACTCACCCTCTTTGATGTAATGCATTTATAGCAATAGCTGCTCACCCGCTTTGAAACGATGCACCAATAGCAACATCTACTCACCCGCTTTGATACGATGCACCACGAGCAATAATTACTAACCCGCTATGATACGATGCACCACGAGCAATAGCTACTCACCCGCTTTGATACGATGCACCAATAGCATGAGCTACTCACCCGCTTCGATACGATGCACCAATTGCAATAGCTACTCATCCGCTTTGATACGATGCATAAATATCAATATTAACTTACCCGCTTTACTACGATGTACCAATTGCAATAGCTACTCACCCGCTTTGATACGATGCACCAATAGCAATAGCTACCCACCCGCTTCGATACGATGCACCAATTGCAATAGCTACTCATCCGCTTTGATACGATGCATAAATATCAATATTAACTCACCCGCTTTACTACGATGTACCAATAGCAATAGTTCCTCACCCGCTTTGATACGATGCATCGATAGCCATAGCTACTCACCCGCTTCGATACGATGTACTAATAGCAATAGCTACTCCACTTTGATACGATGCACCATTAGCAATAGCAACTCACCCGTTTTGATACGATGCACCAATAGCAATAGTTGCTCACTCGCTTTGATGCGATGCATCACGAGCAATAACAACTCACCCGCTTTGATACGATGAACCAATAGCAATAGCTACTCACCCGTTTTGACACGATGCACCAATAGCAATAGCTATTCACTCGCTTTGATACGATGCACCAATATCAATAGCTACTGAATCACTTTGATACGATAAACCAATAGCAATAGCTATTCACCTGCTTTGATACGATGCACCAATATCAATAGCTACTCACCCGCTTTGATACGATGCACCAATAGTAATAGCTACTGACCCGCTTTGATACGATTCACCAATAGTAATAGCTACTCACCCGCTTTGAACATCTATTTTAATTGTAAATGGAATTCTAATTGTTGCCTTCAAAGATCGTCATATTGACAGTGCTGCCTGCTGATGATCAGTGCAGTATTGACAGTGCTGCCTGCTGATGATCAGTGCAGTATTGGCTGTGCTGCCTGCTGATGATCAGTGCAGTATTGGCAGTGCTTCCTGCTGATGATCAGTGCAGTATTGGCTGTGCTGCCTGCTGATGATCAGTGCAGTATTGGCAGTGCTTCCTGCTGATGATCAGTGCAAGTATTGGCAGTGCTGCCTGCTGATGATCAGTGCAGTATTGGCAGTGCTGCCTGCTGATGATCAGTGCAGTATTGGCAGTGCTTCCTGCTGATGATCAGTGCAGTATTGGCAGTGCTGCCTGCTGTTTATCAGTGCAGTATTGGCAGTGATGCCTGCTGAGGATCAGTGCAGTAATGACAGTGCTGCCTGCTGATGATCAGTGCAGTATTGGCAGTGCTTCCTGCTGATGATCAGTGCAGTATTGGCAGTGCTTCCTGCTGATGATCAGTGCAGTATTGGCACTGCTGCCTGCTGATGATCAGTGCAGTATTGGCAGTGATGCCTGCTGATGATCAGTGTAGTATTGGCAGTGCTGCCTACTGATGATCAGTGCAGTATTGGCAGTGCTACCTGCTGATGATCAGTGCAGTATTGGCAGGGCTGCCTGCTGATGATCAGTGCAGTATTGGCAGTGCTGCCTGCTGATGATCAGTGCAGTATTGGCAGTGCTGCCTGCTGATAATCAGTGCAGTAATGGCAGTGCTGCCTGCTTATGATCAGTGTTGTATTGACAGTGTTGCCTGCTGATGATCAGTGTAGTATTGGCAGTGCTGCCTGCTGATGATCAGTGCAGTATCGGCAGTGCTGCCTGCTGATGATCAGTGCAGTATTGGCAGTGCTGCCTGCTGATGATGAGTGCAGTATTGGCAGTGCTGCCTGCTGATGGTCAGTGTCGTATTGGCAGTGCTACCTGCTGATGATTAGTGTAGTTTTTTCCTGCAGGTAATTATTTCACAAAAGCCGGTTAAGGATATCCTGTCCAATTCAATGGAAAATTACTTCAAAAAGACTGCTCCAATTCATATTGTGTGGCCTTTATTCAACAGCAAAATTATTCCGACTATATTATGATGTTCTTTTTTGGTCAAAATATATCAAATGAAGTCGGCGCTGTTCCTCAGTGAAGGTATCCTGTTTTCTGGATGATCCTCTGACGCCGGCCATGGTCTTATCCTCTGACGCCGGCCGAGGAAAGTTATTGCTGCTCTCACGCTCATCCCTGCCTGAGCAATAAATGCAATGTACTTCCGACCATGACAAAGATACCGTATAAAACAAGGTGCAGGAGAACTGTTATTCACCGAGAAACGATGAAAAACTTTCAGGTGGCCATTTTCGATAGAATATGTGGTCTCAATAACAGTAAAGAATGGCCATCTTTTGAAGTAGCGGCGCGAGTCGATTCAACGAGAAAGGCTTGAGTAGCAGGGAATTTTAGCCATCGTGTGAAGTATGAGCTCCCACCGATCGAAAGTGTACCATTATTTGTGGGAGGATCATACCTAGTAGTTGACACGGAGACGTGTGAAGAGGCAAAATGAGCTTTGGCCCACCGTGGAGGAATTGATGGGAATATATTATTTCATAACTGGTGTTAATGATAGTGGACTCAGCATCAACATACATGGTTATAAAAATAGGCTACTACTTCTCATGAGTTGTTGCTGAACTAGACTGACATTTACAAAAAAGCAGACAAATTTGAAAACATGAACTATATGTTGTGTTGGTATATAAAAGCGACACCAATTTTGAACAAAGATTGATAAAAAATTCAGTATTGTTCTCCACCTGACTGTTAGAAATTTAATGTAGAGAGATAGTGCTTTCTTATTTCAGGGAAGGAACGTCGCACAAATGATTAGACGAGGATAACACAAGCAAAGTTGAAGTCGAAGTAATATAAGCACAAGAAACCAACACGGAACAGTAAACATAGTCGCAGGCATTCAAGGTCCGCCCTATTTGAATTCGGCCCCTTGATGAAAAATATTGGACAAAATTCTGTACATAGATACTGTTTTCCTATAGTTGTTCCAAATTTATCTAATGCACAAGGCCATCATTCGCGGAAAATGTTTCTAAAAGCTGAATACCACCCAACTTCTGCCCCTGGAGGTGCCAAGAAGAGGAGGCGGATACCAACATGAATAACATAATATAGAATCTTTTGAAAGAAGAAGCGGTGATATGTTCCGGCTCTCTGGGGATAACAAATGATCAAAAAGTTGAACAAATTTCGAAAATACTATATTGGGCAGTCGGGGCATCACAAAGTTCCCAGAGAAAAATTTTGGGGTGAGGGGTAAGTTTTTTGTCTAGCAACTGATTCAAATATGCTTAATAAAACACTTACAATAAGCGAACTCAATTGAAATTTTGTTTAGGTGATTATCGGTTTTCGATAACATAAGAGAAATATAAACATGAGTAAACAAAGGATTTTAGTAATCACAAAAGCTTTTGAGTTTTTCAATCACAGCCTGACACATCGACCCCTTGCCAATGATGGCGTTTCATTTAATGTCTCACCGACAAGTAGAATGAAGGAAGCCTAAAATAAATGCTACGATTAATGCGTAACTAGGGATTTGAATCAGTTATATAATTATCTCCTGGAATGGGACCTAATCATTGTTTTTGTTCGATATAATGCTAATTGATAAGGAACAAAACTTTTCTTCAAGAAGTAGCCGCTATATCACAGTATATGAAAATAGTCGAACAGAAGACAACTTGAGAATAGGTAGGACCGTCAGAAACTTTATACAATAGACGTAACAGCAGAAAACTGAAGGATTTTTTTATGAATAATGATGAAAAAATAGAAAACAATCACATCATTGTGTTCTGAAGGAAATTTTCGTTTGGAAGAATAAAATAGTTAAATTAATTAATTAATTGCATTCATCTTTTTTTATATGTTGTTACCAGTAGGGAAGAAAAATATCAATATTTATCAGCAGTCCGACTGGGATTCGAACACGCAACCGTCAAAACGCGAGGCGACTGCCGGAACCACTACACCAAGACACCATAATCTTCTCATACAATTTGAATTCGTCTTATACAAGCACGTCCCTAACGCCGTAATAT
>SDVV010011892.1:0-15677 GCA_016164225.1 Gammarus roeselii | reverse complement strand
GTCAAGTGGTTAGATTTGATATGAATAAAGCTTAATACTATGAAGAAGTACATGACATATGAATGAAAACGAGGAAAAAAACTATTTCTTGGTTAGATTAGGTTAGGATAGGCTAGGAGGGGTTAGGCTTACTGCCCCTCTACATTACAAACATAAAGTGAAATATGCTAGAGTGGATTTTGTGAATGCTCGAATAAGTCAGATTTTCTGAATTGGAACGCAATCTCATAACAAAGCCGGAATTATTCAACAAATCCCAACTGTACAAGCTGCAAACGTATCACAAACATTTATAAAAGCAAGACATGCGGGAATAAGCATCAAGTAAAGACATGCGAGCGGATAACATAAATAAGATGTACATTAAAATATTGAAGAATTTTAACACTAACACTCTACACAAATCCGGTATACAAGTTCTCCAAGACGACTTGAAATAGGACCCAAATCCAATGTTGAGAGGTAAACATACCAATATTTTGGACCACTATATCCAGTTAAGCTAATTTATACCCAACATTCCATGATATTAGGCCAATTTATACCTGATATAGTTATATCTCTATGATAACCGTTCAAAAACATACAATAACAACAACTATAAAATAGCTAAGTAAGTTTCTCTTGTATGGTCTAAGCAGCATTGATCAACTATGATTTACGGTGTATCCTGCCAGACCCAGATGATAAATCCTACACCAATATGGAAGGTGTATGGTCAATCAATACATGATGCCGATATTCATTACCGATCTTGTAATTATTATAAATTTAAATAATCCTGTACTTTAACTCTTTAGGGGATCTGATTCATTAAAAAATCATATACTAACATAACAACCATACCGAAAATATCTGACATTTATCACTGAGTTCATGCATAATAAAGAAATAATACTATGGTATCCGTTCAAATTGAACGCAAGTTCCTAGACCTAACTGATGCTATGCCTCTATTAGAACAAAATCAAAGCCCACTGTGTCATAACAACGAATTCAACAACGCTTTACTAGGTCATTCCTCAGCAACCTACCACTGATATATAACAAATTTAGAGGCAACGCCCAGTCATGTTACAATACCTCAGACATACCACGCATCTGTTTAGTCCATCATCTCTGAACAACGTCTAGCAAAGTCACATCCTGGATATAACCAAGAATCTAGACACAGGTACAGTTGTCAAGATGGGCCTGACATGAGTCTCAAAGAGTGTGACTAAAAAAATCTGGGGTCCTGTTCATTGACGTCCTAATTAAATCACTACAAAGACCATCAGCTCATCGTACAACCTCTCTAACAAGCCCATGGAACTTGAGACCAACATCCACATAACTTACAAAAATTACGTTGAACCTGGACGAACTCCATATGACCACCAGAGAGTGTAAAATTCCCCTCTACACCAGGACCAATCCATCCAGTAAATCGTGTTCTAAAACGTTAAACTACATACATGCAAGGGTTCAATGACGAAATTCCACAAAGACGTAGTACGGATTTACATCTCTTAAACATACATTCCTATGACTATCGTGAAAAAATCGTACAATAATAACAGAAATAACTACGTAATTATCTACTCTGCTCTAATTCGTGTTAAAAATTGTATTACACTAGGGTATCTAGCATATTAAATCGGTCCACTTATACAAATAAACATAAACACAACGAGTTTGGTCTATGGGGACTCCTCTAACTCCTAAACATTGAAGTATTGTCCTACAATAAACATACAATAAGCTTACAACAATACCGAGTTTGCAACACATCGAATCTTCTATATCGATAATATCCACGTCAAACATTGTGCCAGGATGTAAAAAGATGTATAAAACACGAAAAATATACAACATGTAACTAAATTACACCTGAAATTATGTTCTACATTGCAGACATAAAACGTATTATTCTTAAAATACCCAAACCTTGCATCGAAGGTGGAAACTCTACAGAGAACATACAAAACTGCATGAAATATACTAAAACGGTCAAGTTATAATATAATAAGAAGAATGATGCAAAAACCGACCAATTATGCCAGAAAAATCTGTGCTTCATGAAAGATGCAAACCTAAAATATCCTAAAAAATTCTTATAACTGTATTCAACATTAAAAAAAAAAATACAAATTCAACATATATCAACCGATCATTACTAAGTATACATAACACAATATTATAACTTACAATAAATCCATATCGTTCAGGTACTCTCGCTATAGGGCATCCAACCGATCGAGATAAGACTACCCGAACAGTCTACATGTGCTTGATAACGAATCATTTGGAACATGGTAACACCGATATATCTGGTTCAAAACTGGATAATGCGTTATGAGGAGTAGATAGATTCTCTTAACGAAGCTACTGCATCCAAAGATGCAGTATTCATATTATATAAATATGAAATAAATAGATGAAAAACACACGATTCAACCCATTAGGGAAGTCTTGCTAGTATCTCATCCAACAACATGAGAGCTTACGACTAGCTGCGGCAATGGACAGACTCTCAATAACTAATTACACCGAAGACCGTGATCTGTGAATCTATGAGAAGGAGTGAGCTCGGGCTCGTCAGTGAGCTAAAACTCACTTCAAAACGAAACAGTGATCTAAGACTCCGTCGAAAACGAGCAGTAGATTCTTGCTACCGTAAAGAATCAACAATCACTTTTAGGAAGTGACCCTGACAATTGCTGGGCCAGTGAGCTCAGACTCACTGCGAAGTGGTTAAAAATCAAGACTTAGACTCACTGCGAAGTAGTCAAAGATTACGACTTAGACTCAATGTGAAGTGGTCAAGCAGTCAAAGATTAAGACTTGGACTCACTGCGAAGTAGTCAAAGATTACGACTTAGACACAATGCGGAGTGGTCAAGCAGTCAAAGATTAAGACTTGGACTCACTGCAAAGTGGTCAAAGATTACGACTTAGACTCAATGCGAAGTGGTCAAGCAGTCAAAGATTAAGACTTGGGCTCACTGCAAAGTGGTCAAAGATTACGATTTAGACTCAATGCGAAGTGGTCAAGCAGTCAAAGATTAAGACTTGGGCTCACTGCAAAGTGGTCAAAGATTACGACTTAGACTCAATGCGAAGTGGTCAAGCAGTCAAAGATTAAGACTTGGGCTCACTGCAAAGTGGTCAAAGATTACGACTTAGACTCAATGCGAAGTGGTCAAGCAGTCAAAGATTAAGACTTGGACTCACTATAAAGTGGTCAAGTGATCAAAGATTAAAACTTAGACTCACAGCGCATTGGTCAAAGAGCTGATGCGACGCGATCAGCTGATGCGACGCGATCAGCTGATGCTACGCGATCAGTTGACTCTAGAAGAAAACATTACTGCCATCTAATGGTTTTCAAAGAATTGCTTTTATAATGAAATTTGAGAATTGTCATTAATATCTTGGATAATTTTGTGTGTCGAAAATATTTTTAAACTAGGCACATTAATATAGACTAGTTTTAGAGAATCATTTTAATTTATTCCTGTTCCCCTTTAAGTACATTTGATACAATGCTCCTTCTTTACACAGATAATGCAATTATCTCCTAACATAATACAAACTTCTACTTTGGGAGAACAAATAAATTCCCCCTTTATCTTCTGAATAATCAAGTGAAATTCAAAAGCAATGACATTTCCAGAATGCAAAGGTAATCAGAATTATTGATGAGACTTACTACTCATGCTTATTATTACAGAATATATTTATAACACTTTAAATTGGCAATTCAACAACAATCGCCATGTCCAAACAAGGTATAAATGAGATACAGCTCATTACAATCTTAGCTCTACAACCCATTACCTGCCTATTGCGAGAATCAATGGTTTTTTGAAGTGCCCTCGCACTGCCCACCGTGATGGATATGGCAAGTTTCGGCAATAAAGGCCGAATATATATATGACAATTAATTCCCTAACGTCTGGACAATGCTTTTAAACTTCCCTAACTTGACACATAAATTGCGAAGGCACTCCTCGAAGATGGTCAAACAAATAGAGGGCGCTGCTAGACGAAAGCTGTTGAGATGCTTGTCGCGGCAAAGCCTAACAATATGAAGGACGCGTCTAGACATAAATTGTAAGATGTTCCTCGTCATCAGTCTTACATAAAAAGAGTGCCGATCGACACAAAATAAGAAGAGCCTCTTCGTTATCAGTTTTACATAAAGGGGGAGCTGCTAGACGCTGCGAAGAGTCTCTCAGCATCAGTCTTACGGAAAGAGGGTGCTGCTAGACACAAGCTGCGAAGAGTCTCTCTGTCATCAGTCTTACAGAAAGAGGGCACTGCTAGACACAAGCTACGAAGAGTCTCTCTGTCATCAGTCTTACAGAAAGAGGGCACTGCTAGACACAAGCTGCGAAGAGTCTCTCTGTCATCAGTCTTACATAAAGGGGGAGCTGCTAGACACAAGCTGCGAAGAGTCTCTCTGTCATCAGTCTTACAGAAAGAGGGAGCTACTAGACACAAGCTGCGAAGAGTCTCTCTGTCATCAGTCTTACAGAAAGAGGACACTGCTAGACACAAGCTGCGAAGAGTCTCTCTGTCATCAGTCTTACAGAAAGAGGGCACTGCTAGACACAAGCTGCGGAGAGTCTCTCTGTCATCAGTCTTACAGAAAGAGGGCGCTGCTAGACACAAGCTGCGAAGAGTCTCTCTGTCATCAGTCTCACAGAAAGAGGGCGCTGCTAGACACAAGCTGCGAAGAGTCTCTCTGTCATCAGTCTTACAGAAAGAGGGCGCTGCTAGACACAAGCTGCGAAGAGTCTCTCTGTCATCAGTCTTACAGAAAGAGGGCGCTGCTAGACACAAGCTGTGAAGATGTCCCTCTGCATCAGCCCTCAAACCCACTCCTTCTCCAACAAACTCGTTAAGCTAAAATATTACATTGATAGTTTGTGTTGAATGATAGAGAATCAGTACTGATGTAGATGGATGCCCTGACCCATTGCCTTCTAGCTCTTATTTTATTTTAGTCTGCCTTTCAACATATAACTCCCTTGCCCCAGAGATTACATCAAACAAACAAAAAGAATTCATTGCGCTGTTGCGTCGGATCTGAGATGCTTTCTCTTGAAGCATGAATGCTTGCAAACTAAGATTAATGTTACGCGGATATTTGTGGTCATATTAGGAGTTATGAAGAGATAGTCCGTACATTTTCCAGAAAACGGGCTGTGATCGAGTTCAATGAAAATCTTATATGTAATGCGGGTTTTTACCCCGATTCCTGAAACCATTACCGGAATAAACGACAATCACTTTACCTGATCGTGATTTTGGTAACGACTATTTTCCAACGTTGTTAGATGTCCTTTAAATGTTATGATTGCTATTTCATGTGCAACAGAATTACGGAACTGAGGCAGAAAAGCATAAATGCATAACTACTGAAGGGATTCACTATGTCTGCAGTATTGATAAATGAATCTAACTTCTTTCCACAAGATAATTTATTTTTCTTGGGCCTCCAAGTACTGCAATACTCTTATTCTCCATCAGGTTCAATACGAAGAATAAAGCAAGGCCGGCTTGCAGTTTTGAATTTAAGAACGGGTTCTTCTAATTCTTCGATCTAATATAATTGTTATGTTATTTCCCGCGAAAACAAGTTTGCTGAAACTCTTGAAGTATTTTTATTGAAATGCCGTTACAGAAAAAAAAGAATGCCAAATTATTGAACCACATCAGACTGAAATAGAGTCACTCAATTACAATATTTATTATATTGATAAAATGTTTTATATTCGACCAGAAATTTCAAGTTATTAGCGAGAGACATGTCAAGTTTTAAGCAAGTTCGGATTCATCAATAATTGAACGCCGTTGGTCACATTGGTATCCCGACTATGCAACAGATGGCGCCACACGCGTCGATGAACAACAGATTGCGCTGCGATTGTTATCGGCGCTGACGCCGATCAGCTTATTGACGGCCGATCGGCTTAGTGGCGGCCGATTGGCTTAGTGTCGGCCGATCGGCTTAGTGGCGGCCGATTGGCTTAGTGTCGGCCGATCGGCTTGGTGGCGGCCGATCGGTTTAGTGGCGGCCGATCGGCTCAGTGGCGCCCGATCAGCTTAGTGGCGGCCGATCGGCTTAATAGCGGCCGATCGGCTTAGTGGCAGCCGGTCAACTTAGTGGCGGCCGATCGGCTTAGTGGCGACTGATCGGCTTAGTGGTGACCGATTGGCTTAGTGGCAGTCGATCGGCTCAGTGGCGGCTGATCGGCAGAGTGGCGGCTGATCGGCTTAGTGGCGGCCGATCGGCTTAGTGGCGGCCGATCGGCTTAGTGGCGGCTGATCGGCTTAGTGGCGGCCAATCGGCTTAGTGACGGCCAATCGGCTTAATGGCGGCCGATCGGCTTCGTGGCGGCCGATCGGCTTAGTGACGGCCGATCGTGCTCCTAGAATACTGATTGAAACTCGAGGTCTAATTACAGGAAAATAAATAATTGCTCCTTGAGATATTAGTATATTGGAGATACCTTCAGAGGACTTACTATTTAGAATACGCTAAACTATTCCTCATCGCTTGATGAGGAATAGCTTGGGTATTTTTTCAATCTTAGCGCAATGTAGGCAATGGGATTACATATTCAACAAGGGTCACAAAAGGTTATAAGGTTATATAGAACAGAATAGACCTAGATCGTTTACCCACGCTACAGTGAGCCGATAGTGAGGCAATCAGTGCACTCATGCCGATACGTTCCCGCACATGTAATTCTTTTATCTTTTATGTAAAGAAAAATCATCAGGGAGCCCGATCACTCAATTCAGTTCCTGGGTGTGCTCAAACAGTGTCAACAACAGGACTCGACAACAGTCACGTTTTTATCCTTTCCGTATCAGAGTTTCCTGGCCTCTTTCCTGTCGCCTCCAGTTATCCCGTCAGAGGTTCCTGGCCTCTTCCCTACCGCCTCCAGTTATCCCGTCAGAGGTTCCTGGCCTCTTCCCTCCCGCGTCCAGTTATCCCGTTTCATGACGAGATCGTGTTTGGCTGCAAGGCTCCTTATGACTGCGGCCGACTCATCCATTCACAAGTATTATTCTCCACTTAATGCAATCCCTAGCAGTCTCCATAGCTTCCTCCGCACCGATAACTCAGTCTATCAACTCAGTGTATCAACTCCGTCCATCAACTCTGTGTATCAACTCAGTCTATCAACTCAGTCTATCAACTCAGTGTATCAACTCCGTCTATCAACTCAGTCTATCAACTCAGTCTATCAACTCAGTGTATCAACTCCGTCTATCAACTCAGTCTATCAACTCAGTGTATCAACTCCGTCTATCAATTCAGTCTATCAACACAGTCTATCAACTCAGTCGATGAAATCAGTCTATCAACTCAGTCTATCAACTCAGTGTATCAACTCAGTCCATCAACTCAGGGGATCAACTACGTCTATCAACTCAGTGTATCAATTTTGTGTATCAGCTCAGTGTATCAACTCAGTGTATCAACTCAGTGTATTAACTCAGTGTAGCAACTAAGTCTATGAACTCAGTCTATCAACTCAGTTTATCAACTCAGTCTATCAACTCAGTCCATCAACTCAGTCTATCAACTCAGTCTATCAACTCAGTCTATCAACTCAGTCTATCAACTCAATCTATCAACTCAGTCTATCAACTCAGTCTATCAACTCAGTCGATCAAATTAGTCTATCAACTCAGTGTATCAACTCAGTGTATCAACTCCGTCTATCAACTCAGTCTATCAACTCAGTCGATCAAATCAGTCTATCAACTCAGTCTATCAACTCAGTGTATCAACTCCGTCTATCAACTCAGTCTATCAACTTTGTGTACCAACTCAGTGTGTCAACTCAGTGTATCAACTCAGTGTATCAACTCAGTGTATCAACTAAGTCTATGAACTCAGTCTATCAACTCAGTTTATCAACTCAGTCTATCAACTCAGTCCATCAACTCGGTCTATCAACTCAGTCTATCAACTCAGTCTATTAACTCAGTCTATCAACTCAGTCTATCAACTCAGTCGATCAAATCAGTCTATCAACTCAGACTATCAACTCAGTGTATCAACTCCGTCTATCAACTCAGTCTATCAACTCAGTCAATCAAATCAGTCTATGATCTCAATCTATCAACTCAGAGTATCAACTCCGTCGATCAACTCAGATTATCAACTCAGTGTATCAACTACGTCTATCAACTCAGTCTATCCACTCAGTCCATCAACTCAGTCTATCAACTCAGTCTATCAACTCAGTCTATCAACTCATTCTATCAACTCAGTCTATCAACTCAGTCTATCAACTCAGTCGATCAAATCAGTCTATCAACTCAGACTATCAACTCAGTCGATCAAATCAGTCTATGAACTCAGTCTATCAACTCAGTGTATCAACTCAGTGTATCAACTCCGTCTATCAACTCAGTTTATCAACTCAGCGTATCAACTACGTCTATCAATTAAGTGTATCAACTCAGTGTATTAACTCAGTGTATCAACTCAGTCTATCAACTCAGTCTATCAACTCAGTCTATAAACTCAGTCTATCAACTCAGTGTATCAACTCAGTGTATCAACTCAGTCTAACAACTCAGTCTAACAACTCAGTGTATCAACTCAGTCTATAAACTCAGTCTATCAACTCAGTCTATCAACTCAGTCTATCAACTCAGTCTATCAACTCAGTCTATCAACTCAGTGTATCAACTCAGTCTAACAACTCAGTGTATCAACTCAGTGTATCAACTCCGTCTATCAACTCAGTGTAGCAACTCAGTCTATCAGCTCAGTCTATCAACTAAGTGTATCAACTCAGTGTATTAACTCAGTGTATCATCTCAGTCTATCAACTCAGTCTATCAACTCAGTGTATCAACTCAGTCTAACAACTCGGTGTATCAACTCAGTGTATCAACTCCGTCTATCAACTCAGTGTAGCAACTCAGTCTATCAACTCAGTCTATGAATTCAGTGTATCAACTCAGTCTATCAACTCAGTCTATTAACTCAGTCTATCAACTCAGTCTATGAATTCAGTGTATCAACTCAGTCTATCAACTCAGTCTATCAACTCAGTCTATCAACTCAGTCTATCAACTCAGTCTATCAACTTAGTCTATCAACTCAGTCTTTCAACTCAGTCTATCAACTCGGTCTAACAACTCAGTGTATCAACTCAGTGAATCAACTCCGTCTATTAACTCAGTGTAGCAACTCAGTCTATCGACTCAGTCTATCGACTCAGTCTATCAACTCAGTCTATCAACTCAGTCTATCAACTCAGTCTATCAACTCAGTCTATGAATTCAGTGTATCAACTCAGTCTATCAACTCAGTCTATCAACTCAGTATATCAATTCAGTCTATCAACTCAGTCTATCAACTCAGTTTATCAACTCAATCTATCAACTCAGTCTATCAACTCAGTGTATCAAATCAGTCTATCAACTCAGTCTATCAACTCAGTGTATCAACTCAGTGTATCAACTCAGTCTATCAACTCAGTACATCAACTCAGTCTATCAACTCAGTCTATCAACTCAGTCTATCAACTCAGTCTATCAACTCAGTCTGTTAACTCAGTCTTTGCTTCATCTAGACAATCAAACGTCGACGCCTTGCTCCTCCAAGACCAACCATGCCAAACCCTGCGTCAGTCCCAATATGTCATGTGAAGCGTCCACATGCCGTTGCATTATGTGCAGAAGGGGCTCTTTAAACAGCTCCGGTTTGCCTAATTTATTCAGGCCTAGAGGCTGTCAGCGTCCCCGATCGCGCAGGGATGTTCCCTGGGGCAGTAAAATCCATTTTATAGCTTTACTTGGCCTAGAGTTTACTATTTCATAAAAAAAAAACAGAGGTCCATCGGAAAATGAATAGAATTTCATGTATCGTGGGACTAATGCTTTCCGTGAGGACAATGTTTGTACCTTTGTGTTTAGCGTACAAGAAGTTGTGGTAAGGAATATTTTTTCTTACATTGATACACATCATTAAATGTAATAAATTAGTAGTGGGAGTTGGTGTCCTCAGACGCGCCTCTGTTCGCGGTCATGTCATCCAATAGTCCCTAATGTCATCCAATAGTTCCTAATGTCATCCAATAGTCCCTAATGTCACCCAATAGTCCCTAATGTCATCCAATAGTCCATATCAGCCATGGCTTGTTCAACTATCGTTCGGTATCAGGCATGTAGGTAACTTTGAATCATAAATGTTCTTTTAGAGAATGATTAAGACGAACATTTATATTTTATGCGAATGAAACTTTCATGAAATGTTGTTAAATTGACAAATTACTAGATATAATGGTGTTCACCATTTCTTTTATGATACTTTCTTAGATTTTTTATAATAAACATATGTTCAAGGACTTAAGGACTTATGTAGGACTTATGTACTAGGTCGTGAAGTCGAGAGTCCCGTTGTCCGGTGTCACATTGTGAAAAAACTACGCCTCTCTGCCTCGACTCATAATAATTGCAGAATGAGGGAGATTTTAGAAATTATTTCTTCTAATGCTGCTTTACCTTGTGAGTTGCAGTGTTTCATTCCTGCCAATAAATTACTGACTTTTTCTCCAGACCTCGCATTTTCATCAATCGTCATCCCTTCTAATGGCATTATTTAAAAGTATGTCTATTCACTTAGAAAAATACTGAGAAACCCAGTAATAGAACGGTATACGGTACTTCAAAGCAACAAGCTTCCCACTTGATAACAATAGCAAGAAATTGCTCATAATTGAAGGTGGGCTTACATACTTGACATACATAGTTGTTATAGTTAAATGTCGAGATTGCCACCTTCACTCAAATTGTATGTTATTTATCAGCGCTAGTACAAGCTTCTGTAAAACTGCCAATCTCCTAAAAATCCTTCCACGCTCCATCCTTCCAAAAGTCCTCCGTCCCTTTGGTGATGATGTACTCGGTCGCGCAGTCGAGATGATACTGCTATAAAATTGAGATGGCCTGTGGAAATTGTTATATAAAAAGCCCCAATATGATGACACTGTGAAAAAGGAGTCTTCGAGTTATGAGCGACGTGAGCAGCCAAATCATTATTACTACCTTCTTCTTCTTGGTCCAAAGCTATCAAGAAGTGAGGACCCACTTTACTGATGGATCTACGAAATGGCGTCATTTAAGCTAACTAACTCATGCTTTAGTGCGTCTGCTATGTTTAGGGAAGTAATACTTGAAGGTTATGTGAAGCAATCCGATGAGTGAAAGGTGCTCAGAGGAGGATGACTTGAAGAGTGATTAGCAAATAAGGGTATTGATCTATCGTTACTCTCTTTTTTGAGCTACTCAGTCATTTGTGAGGTCACTCAGAAAATAACATGCATTGCGATGCTCACCAGCAGAACTGTTGCAAATTCACACTTCCAAAAAATACACTTTGTTGCTCATTTGAGGTTAGAAAAGTGAGCTTTGAAAGTGTACTGCCGCGTCTAAGCCCCAGTAGTTGTCCCTGAGCTACTAAATGATGAAAGACTAAGAGAAATTGTTTTTGTGCTCATTGTCAATTCGGAAGTTCTCGATGATGTTGGAACATTAAGTGCCCAACAAATGATTTATTGACTAATATGGCTATGAAGTTTTCATTCATATTAAAATTTTGAATATCGTGGTAAATGGGCTATGAGTCATCACCTCATCTTGCAAACAGCCCAGTTGCTAGATTTGTCGCAAATAGACGACGCTGTACTTTAAAAAAAATATTCTCTATAAATTGCTATGTTTCTCCGACAAGATTGAACTCGCATCCTACAATAATAGAGCAACAAAGACTATCGAAATCAATGATATTACGTATTTCCACGTGTAATGAGACCTAAGTCTTTATCAGCTGATATTTGTACAACTAACATCTCCATGTTACCGCCATCTTTGCGACCGCATTGTGCCTCCTCCACTTTGAAAGGCTCTCAGACTCGCTCAAGATGCTCAAGATAAATTAGTGGTAACTTCAGACAAATTCAGACAAATGACGTCAGTATTCGGCCCCACGAATTGCACATTTGAATGATCGAAGTGATTCGATGGCTATAAAATAAGCTCCTAATATTTTCTGAAATATTAGTAACAAAATCAATTTGATTTTGCGTGTTAACCTGATGAATTATTAATTATTCGTCAATAACTTAATTAAAAATTGAAGTTTGGATGTCTATGCGGAAATAACCACTAACTTGAGAAAGGGGTTCTATATAAAAGATGATTTTTATATAAAAGTAACATAATTGATCATGACTGGGGTTGGTGGATCTACGTTTTGTCAGGCGTTTAAAATGGCATGCAAAGTGGCGTCGCCCACTCCGAAGTAGCAGCTTTGTACGCTTGGTGCTTACGCTGGCACACTACATAGAAGCCGTCATTCTAAATCCACCAACGTTCGTTTCTACGGCGTCAAGACTGCCACCAAGCAAGACATTAGCAAACCACGCAGTCCTGCAATTCTTTAGTTTCGTCCAACTTTCTGCACTGATGGACAGGCGCGTGTAATTGAGAGTGGTCTTTAGCTGCAGGGGACCCCGCCATATGGAAGAGGATTGGAAGGCATTACAGAGGTAATCCCTTTGGTCCAGGGATCAGAGGAGAGGCGACTTTTGCTTGACATTTTCGATAGTTGAACACGAGATTTTTCTCTTTGAGTTGGAGCTGGCAGAAAAACTCCAGAAAGAGTATGCAGTTGGGGCTTTTTAGTTCCCAAACATTTTAATGTTCCAGGCTGGGGCAAACAAGCAAGGGATCTGAATCATGATGTACGGGGCCCGGTGTTTAATTGGAATATTGCTGGATGGCCACGGAGAGGCACGCTTGTGGTAGCCATGAGGATAGCTAAGTCGCGGTTTTGCAAAGAACTTGCATTCTTGAGAGAGAATGAGCAGCAGTTGCTTGCGCAGGCGCTCCTAATAAAGTTACGAGAAGGTCCATGTAAAAAGAATTGTTGCAAAATACCGTCTAACAATCATGACAAACAAGCACATTCACTCGTGGGGGCTGACGCAACTCGGGAGGCAAACATGGCGAAGGTCTGGGAGGGGCATGCCTAGAATTGTGTGTATTCTGTTGAACGGAAGGGAATTGAGGTTGGGTGCAAGACACCCTCGCCAATGTTCCTGCTGTTTACTTGATGATCTTATTTACAGAAGTTAGGAGCATTGCCAAAGGCAACGTTGGAAATGATGCTATACCCGGTGAAGTGAATAAGTATGCTTCCCACAAACTGATTGAAATGCTTGCTCCTTTCCTTTCTGGCTGCACACATGTCAAGAAGTTACCAAGAGAGGTAATGCATGCAACTGTGATTCCACTTCTAAAATGTAAAACGAAGGACCCTTCTGACATGAATAATCGTGGCCTCTTTGTTATTGCCACCAAATGTCTAAGGTTCAAGAGCAGGCTATTCTTGAAATATTGCAACCCTTTTCGTCTAACTCGAACTGTCAGTTTGGATTCACGGAGGGTCATAGAACTGAATGGCGATATCCGCATTGAAACAAACAATAGCGTATTACTGAAGTACTGGGACTCGCCTGTCGTTTTGTGTTTCCTAGACGCGAAGCAGGCTTCCATTGAGTAAAGCATTCTTCTTTGTTCAAGAAGGTAATTAAGAGAAAAACCACTCTTTATACTGTGTGAATTGCTTGTATTTTGCTACAGGGAGCAGGAATTCCTTGAGCGGTGGGTAGTTCGAACTCGGCCACTTATCACTGTATAATCGGATAATGGTAGGGAGGCGAGCTTCCGGCACTGTCGTATAAAGTGTACACCGATGAATTGAATTATCTGGTAAGAAGAGAAAACCAAGGTTGTCACGTCGTCAACTGCTGAGTTAACAATCTTAGTAATGTTGATGATATGGTGTTGTTAGCACCTACTCTCTCGGCATTGAAAAAGCTTCTTGGTATCGGTAGTAATTTTGCTGAACCCAATGATATTGTATATAACTCTAAAACACTGTACATGTATGCTAGTTAGACCGGAAAGTCCTAATTACTATCACTCAACAGAAATAAAACTAACCGTTGTTGCACTTGATTATGCAGATTTCATTCAACATAGCATGAGAACATGGACGATGAGTTATAATGACTCATTTAGACGACTGATGCGGTCCCCCGCTCGACGGCAGCGAGCAGTGTTTTTTTTAACTAAGTTTGAATCAATAATACACATGCTGACGTTCGGGTTTTTCGTAACTGGTCGAATGGAAAGGGTAGAATCGTCCTAAATCGGTTGACTAACGAGTGAATTTGCTTTCTGAGGCTGTTTTGGAAGTGCTCTTTCTTACGCCCCTATGAAATTAGGTTATTTTTTGATTTTCAGACGATACGATTGAAAAGTTGGGACTGATATTTGCTTTTCTCTCCTTCTATGATTCTAAATCTCTCCACGAATGTTACGTTTCAACTCTATTGGAGAGGAAATCTTCCCTGTTCGAGAATGATCCCGGTCTTTTGCTTACTCGTAAACATTACTGAGAAACAAACTGTTTTGATTGTTTTCCAGGCATAAAATATCGCCCAACATATTACATCTGATCAACAGCCGTAGTTGATAGCAATATGTACAGTATCATACATAGCAGAGACGCAAGCTTATTACTTTTACGGTAATCAGTAATTTATTCCTTGATTGAATCTTGTTTCAGAATATACACTCTTTAACAGACGCCCTGAATATGTATGCAACTATTCATCTTGGCCATATTAACATGATGTTGAACATTAAAAGCTCCCCTCTGATGTGCGTGTGTCTGCCTAACAATTTCTGCTTGTGGGTACATTTTTGTCTTCTCCCAATACAAGAAATTCTAGTTGTGCCGCCCGCTGGATAAGGGGTGAACATTCTTAGTTTGTTACCGAGTGATTCCGAAATTCCATGGCAGGAAGCTTTCATGAGTCAAAGCTCTTCGCTCAGTGGCACCACAACAATTCGCTCAGTCGCACCACGAGGAGCGGTGCCATAGTTCTTCATTTTCAAATTAATTATGTTCATAACGGTCATGCAACACAGTTAGAGCACCCAAATTTATTATGGATGGCTCCCCATTTGTGTAGGAGCCTCCTCCTTCTCTAAAATATTATGGGTACGCCTCTGACTTCTTCCGCAGTGTCCACCATCTGTCGTGTTTGTCAGCAGACTTGGCAGCACCGAGGGGTGCCTTCCCTGAGTATTAGACGCTGCTCGGAAAGCTGTGCTGCCCTCCTATATGCCCAGCGTCTTCGGTCTAGCGAGCGGCGCCCATTCTCATGTCCCCATTACTGGTCTAGCAAGCGGTTCCCTCTTTCTCATGTACATATTACCTGTAAGGCGAGCTGTGCCCTCTTTCATGCCCCAGTCTCCAGTCTGGCAATCTGTGCCCTCTCTCATGCCCCAGTCTCTAGTCTAGCGCGCCTTGCCCTTTTTCATGCCCCAGTCTCCAGCCTAGCGAGCTGTGCCCTCTTTCATGCCCCAGTCTCCAGTCTAGCGAGCTGTGCCGTCTCACATGCCGCAGTCTCCAGCCTAGCGAGCTGTGCCCTCTTTCATGCCGCAGTCTCCAGTCTAGCGAGCTGTGCCCTCTTTCATGCCGCAGTCTCCAGTCTAGCTAGCTGTGCCCTCTTTCATGCCGCAGTCTCCAGTCTAGCGAGCTGTGCCCTCTTTCATGCCGCAGTCTCCAGTCTAGC
>SDVV010011891.1:0-15677 GCA_016164225.1 Gammarus roeselii | reverse complement strand
CCTGGCATCTCCTCTCTTTGTACCTTTCACACGCCACCTCCGACTTCACCTGCAACCACTCTTCAAACGCACATCTTTTCCGTGCCACCGCCAGTTTGACCTCCTCGTTCCACCACTCGCAGCCTTTCCTCTTGCACCCGCCCACACGGCGCACACCACACACCTTCTTCGCACATCTCATCAACGCATCCCTTAACGTCTCCCATTCCTCCTCCACATCTCTCATAAACATGTAATTATAGTTACATGTTTATGACTTCAAATATTTTCAGAGCTTTCCCATTCACTATATTCCCGCAGATTCCCAAAATATATATATATTTTTTTTGCACTCAAACGTTTGAGACATGATTCTCTCTCTTCATGTTTCATTTCCAACAAATTTGATACAAAGTCAGATAAACATTTGATTTTATTGTACATTTTACACTTCTTATACTGGATACCTTTTCGTTACACCATTTGATAATTCGGTTCCTCTCAACTTTATCAGGTATTTATTTACATGGCACCTCCTCGGTATCACTATCACACGTTTCAATATCACTGCTACTGGTGTCCATTCCACTTAATGGACGACACATTTTTTCCATACTCTCATTATTTTCTATTTCGTCTATAGTTTGGGTGTACTCCCCCCAGTTCACCCAGTCTTTATACGTTCTGCGTTTTGTTGTTAGAGGTAAAGCACTTTCTGTACTGCTCGCACCCTGTTGAGCACTGTCTATCTCATTATTTTGGAAAGCCAGGTCTGGTTTATTATGTTCTATCAAAACGCCATTTGCGTCCTTCGAGCTTATATTTTCTCATTCATTTTTAAGATTATCATATTCAAGATATTGCTGTCCGTTGAGATGTTGTCAAAACATGAACGCGGAACTGAATTTGTCCAATTTTATCGCCGCAACAAATCAGATTCCAATTTTATTTAAACTTTTAACATGAATATACAGGGTTGATGCAGACATATGCCGGCATAATGTAGACATATACAGGGCTGATGCCGGCTTATACCGGCATAATGTAGGCGTATACAGGTTTGATGCCAACACATATGCTGGCCAAATGCGGCACAATGTAGACACATACACGCATTTGTGCAAAAAAAGTTGCTATTCACCGCCAGATACGTTGATACCCAACCTAATCAACTTAACCAATCATTATATGTCTTCATTCAACTTTGATGGTTATGTATGATATTTAGTCATTATTTTGTGCGATGCACATATCAAATCCCTCCACACGGGTCTATGTTAAGTAGTGTTTTGTATATCACACACCAGGTAAACACGTACACGCTTTGTACGCAAATGCAGGGTTGGTCACGGCATAATGCAGGCGTACACAAGGTTGATGCCGGCATAAGCCGGCGTAATGTAGACGTATACAGGGATGATGCCGGCATAATGTAGGCGTTTACAGGGTTGATGCCGGCATATGCCGGCATAATGTAGACGTATACAGGGATCGATGCCGGCATGTGCCGACATATTGTAGGCGTAAAGAGTGTTGATGCCAGCATAATGTATCCGTATACAGGGTTGATGCCGGCATATGCCGGCCTAATGAAGCTGTATACAGGGTTGATGCTGGCATTTGCCGGCATAATGTATGCTTATACAGGGGTCGATGCCGGCACAATGTAGAAACATGCACACATTTTTTTGCATATAAAGGGTCGCTTAACATCTGCATCATTTTACCTCTGATCTGTGATTTTTTCCATTAGAACAAAGTCCATTGCTTTTGTTGCAAGATATTCAAAGTGGATCAGCTTCACGGCATGTTAGGTTAAAAGATTTTTACTCATCCTAACCTAATCTAATCTAATTTAACCAAGAATTATTTGTCATCGTTCGAGATTTCCTGCTTACGTATGATACTTATTCATCGATTTGTGATATATTCATATCCATCCTCTCCACTCGGCTCTACATTTGGTTTTATCCTATGCAGTTTTGATACACACTTCCAATTTTAATCTAGCAAATTTCATCCATTTTCATGTGTAAATTACATCGTTTATTTAATTGGTATCGCTATTTTCATATGATATTTGATTTTTTTTTACACAATTCTTCATCTCTTTTACAAGTACTTCACACCCATCAAAACATAACCTAACCTTTTGTTTGGTATTCAGTCATTAATATATTCATTTGAAGCCCTCCACACGACTCTAAATATCACTTTAACATATATGTTATGTATTTCGTTGTCACTCTCGACCCATATTAGTTAGCGAAGAGGTCCCATTTTCAAATGGGACCTCTGAATGTTACAAGTATATCATATTTGTACCCAGTTTCATACAAACAGGTACAAGGTCGCACACTTTGTTTTCTTATTTTACTTAAATATCTCCTGGCACTACATCATTTGTCAACTTTCTCGTCTGATTTGCCTTTTATTTACTATAATTTTTATATTCCTGACGATTACTTCGTTTCAGATGTCGTCACACATTACCGGTGGATCTATGTTTATTCAATTTTTTTTTTGCAAAAATTAGAGACCCCCATCACCCCATTACTTTCAAACAATCGGTGACTTAAGCTATACCCCATCCTTCCACAATAGACTAACAACTTTGACTGAGCAAGATCTGATCGGACTCTGATTTTTATCCAATCAATCTGTATCACATCTCAATCATTTACCCTGAGATAGGTTTATCACATCGTTTCACGCCTTTGAAACATATTATTCTAGAATTTGTTTTATATGTATTTATTAGGATTGAATACAGATCTTGCTGGATGCATAATACTTTCTATCTTGTTGTTTTGATTTGCAACAGCATGGCTCGTGCATTCAACCCTACCCATCATCACTATGTTGCAGTTTTTTTCTCAAAATCCTTCATATACTCGTTTATATATTTGAGACGAACACCGAAGGCTGTTCCATTCCCGTGAGTCCGTAAATGTATTGTATTCTTCTTCGTGATCTTTAATTAATACTAATTCGGTTAGGTTAGGTTTTGATGGGTGTGAATTACATGTAGAAGAGATGTAGAATTGTGTTAGAAAAAAATCACGAATCAATTGCAATAGCTTTAACAATCAAACAAACCATGTAATCTACAAATGAAAATAGTAGAAATTTGCTAGACCGAAGTGGGAAGTGTTTATCAGAACTGTAAAGGATAGATCTAAATGTAGAGACAAGTGGAGAGGATGGATATGAATATATCATAACTCGATGAATAAGTATCATACGTAAGCAGGAAATCTTGAACGATGACACATAATTCGTAGTTAAATTAGACTAGGCTAGGTTAGGATGAGTAAAAATCCTTTAACCTAGCATGCCGTGAAGCTGTTTCACAATAAATATCTTGTAACAAAAACAATGGACTTTGTTCTAATGGAAAAAATCACAGATCAGAGGTAAAATGCTACACATGTTAACTGACCCTGTAGATGCATACAAATATGCGTATGTGTCTACATTGTGCCGGCATCGACCCCTGTATACGCCTTCATTATGCCGGCATATGTCAGCATCAACCCTGTATACGGCTACATTATAGTGGCATATCCGGCATCAACCCTGTATACGCCGACATTATGCCGGCATCTGCCGGCATATTCCGACATCGACCACTGTATACGCCGATATTATGCCTTCATATGCCAGCATCAACCCTATATTCGCCTACATTAAGCCGCCGTGGCCGAGTGGTTAGCGGATCCGACTGCAGTGTCAGCCTCTGGTGCTGCATGTCGCGAGTTCGAGCCTCGGCAGGGACACGGCGGTCATGTGGCGGAGAGATTGGGCGCCTCCCCCTTCTGTGTCTGCCTCCTAACTAGGGGGAAACGGCTGTATGTCTATGTCTATACATGCCGGCTTCAACCCTGTATATTCATGATAAGTATACATAAAATTGGAATCAGATTTGTTCTTCTTTAGTTAACGGTCTGCTTTCGCTGTAGAAGGATGTCGCCAAATTTTATGAGGAAATATTTTAACAGAAAGAATAATAAGGGGGATGTGTTATTTGCAGTGCGGAGATAAAATTAAGCAAATCAAGTTCACTTTCGGGGTTTGGCAACATCTCAACGGACAGCATTATCTTGAAAATGATAGTCTTGAAGATGAACGAGAAATTACCAGCTCTAAGGACGCAAAGGGCGTATTGATATAACATAATAAACCAGACCTAGCTTTCCGAAGTAATGAGATAGACAGTGCTCAACAGGGTGCGAGCAGAAAAGAAAGTGTTTAACCTCTAACAACAAAACGCCGAACGTATATAGATTGGGTGAATTGGGGGGAGTACACCCAAGCCATAGACGAAATGGAAAATAATGAAATATGGGAAAAAACGTGGGATACATTAGGTGGAATGGACACCAGTAGCAGTGATATTGAAACGTGTGATAGTGATGCCGAGGAGGTGTCATTAGAAGAAATACCTGATAAAGTTGAAAGGTACCAAATTATCAAGTAGGGTAATGAAACGGTATCAAGTTTAGGAGTGTAAAATTGTACAATGAAATCAAATGTATAGCTGACTTTGTTTCAAAATGATTGGAAATGAAACATGAATTGAGAGAATCATGTCTCAAACGTTGGAGTGCAAGGAGAATTATATATATTTCGTATATATGCGTTAATATAGTGAATGGGAATGTCCGCACCGATAAAAACAAACCTGAAAATATTCGATGGATGTCATAAACATGTAACTATAATTAAAACATTAGAGTCGAGAATAAGCTCGCTGAATCCTAAAACAAACTTTTGTTTACAGGATTAGGTTTTGAAGTGATGCATACAATACTCCCAAAACTATCCGTCTATCTAAAATGTGTACTAAGGGCAGCAGTATAGAACCAATAGACCAGATAAAAAAAAATATGATAAATCCTACACCAGTATGATGAGCTGACACCTCCAGCCAATAAATAGTGCTTTTCATCCATAAACTGAGACCGCAACGTGCCTCTGATACCGCTGATCAAGATAAGACCAGAGGGGTAGTCGAAGTCATTACTTATGTTTAGTACATATGCTCCCAACGGTTTTCGGAGTGAATAGTTATGTGCTCGTATAAATGATAAACGGATGTAATTCCTTAATATATAAGTGTTAAACAAATTGTTATCAATAAAATATAGCTTATAAATATTTCTTTGCAATATCCTAAATTTAACTCGAATGCCTAGCAATTAAATTACAGTTTGCAACATGACTTGCATTAAATTGCAATACGACGCCTCTTGCCTAGCATTGGAAATGCGATAAATACTCTGCAATTGAAATTGCAATCAGTTACCTAAGGTATCCTTGATATATACAAATATATATATATCATCAGTTCCAAACACAAAGGGGACTAAATCTCGATTGGAATATAAACGTGGAGCGATAAATGGTTCCGTAAACTGACGCGTAGAGATGAAATCTAGCGATTTGAGGGCGGTGTCGAGTGGAGGGGGTCTCGAGATGGCATCTGACCATGAGACAGTGATCGATTAAAATTGTACTACCGCTGAGTTAGCGATGCAGTGGCACCGTGATACACAAGTATGATGAGCCAACGCCTCCAGCCGAGAAATAATGCTTATCATCGATAAACTGAGACCGCAACGTGCCTCTGATACCGCCGATCAAGATCAGGCCAGAAGGGTAGTTGAAGTCATCACTTAGGTTTCGTACGGTTGCCCCCATCGATTTCGGAGTGAATAGTTATGTTCTCGTATAAATGGTAAACCCATGTAATTCCCTAATATATATTTGTTACAAATTTTGTTATCAATAAAATATAGCTTATAAATGTTTGTTTGCGATGACAGCGTCCTACTGTAGAAAAAAAGTCCGAATGGTTCGCCCACTTAAAGTTGGATTCTACGTGCTTGAAAAAAGCTAAAGAAAAAGTCTACAGCTAACTCTGTGACACTCTGAAATCCGCATACGGTGACAACGTCTCGCTCATCTACTCGACAACAGACTCGTTGCTGCTCCAGTTAAAGGTGTGGGTGATATTGAGATGGAAATGCGTAAATCTCCTTTGGCTGAGTACATGGACTTCTCCAACTACCCCAAAATTCATCCCTTGTACAATGAAACATAGAAAGAACTGCGGGACTACTGACAAAGGAAACAACCAACGACTACTCGAGTGAAATCATTTGCTTGCAACCAAAGTGTTACAGTATGTTACTCGAGTCCGAAGCAACAAAATCCGCTGCAAAAGGTGTCAATTACCAGAATCAAGCCAAAATCAGACCTGAGCAATTCAGAGACATCCATAACCAAGAAATAAACTCACACTTTGAGACGATACACAACATTTACGCACAAGCATGCCATCTTCAAATTGTACGCACTATTAAAAATTGCCTCAGTAAGTTTGCAAATAAGGCGCTACAATTTTGATGCGTGCACAACTCTTGCCTATGGGCATCCAGACACTCCCCAAAAAAATCCATTGAAATTGAACATGCGGTCACTAAAAAGAGTGAGCGATGTGTCGTGGATGATGATGTCGATGAAAACCTGGATTTGACGTGGAAGAGATGAAAGCCGGGTGAGGCCGTCTTCGGTGAGTGTACTTGCGTGAATGACGTAAGTACATCCACCTCTTTAGGTTTTATCACTAAATGTTCTTTATATGTAAATAATCCTTATCTGTAAATGTTCCGAATATATTGTAACCATGCTACTATGTAACCATGTAATAAATATAGAAGCATAAACTTGAACATATGTTTCATTGTCCATAGTCGTATGGATTGAAAATACGTGAACGTAAACCCTTGCGACTGCTACTAATATGATGATAATAGATTGATGTAAATGTTCCCAATATGTCAATTTTCAGATGTATATGTAAAATAAATAATAATTATAAGCTTGAACATATATGTTTCATTGTACACAGTCATACGTATTGAAAATAGTGAACGTATAATTGCAGCGCCATCTATCTGTATCATAAATAACGATGTGTACTGACGTAACTGTGAAAATGGGAAAAGCGGCTGTATTTAATCCAGCACCAACGCTATTGCTCTGTGATAACAAAGAACCTACATAATTTTGCATTTCAATGAAACGTATTTGGTCAACATATCTAATAATGTTAATAATCGAGCAATGAAAGCGAGTTGCAATCCTATTACAACGGTATCTACATCATTAAATAATACCCTTAATAAGATAAAGTTCGAGCAATAAATACCCATTGAAATAATAGCGTTGCCTGCGACACTAAATAATAAGGTATAAAAATACTACAATACCATAGTAGTAGTAGTATCAGCAGGCACAAGGGTTCGAACAGCCGACACGATCGAAAGAAGCGGATGGACCACATAACGCAATTGCCGCGAGGCTCGGGGGTGCATGAGCACGAACAGCCGATGATTATGATGGACACGGGGGCGTTGATTGGAGTGAAGGGGGACGGTCAGGATAATAGTAGTCCCCTCACCTTATTACATTGTATTTGTAAGGTTGTCTGGCCGATGAAAGCATCATGTCCAAAGAGATGCATTTCGAATTATTATACCTTTCCTGTGTTAATAAAGCTGCCTAACTGAGCTTCTACGTGGTTTCAAATTATCCGAATAACGTTCTTATTGAACTTGGAAGTTTCATTGTATTCCTCAAGTAATTTATTATAACCGTTTCTTTACTTGTATTTTCCATAGTTTTGCTGATGATCGGTACACGGAGACTTAACCCTAAACCAGTGCAATTTAAATAATTTTTAATCAACTCCCATATAACATCTCGATGGGACGAAATGGGGCAACAGAGTGGACAAGAAATGCTTTCAGTCGTACCCTCACTCGGAGAATGGGAAATAAAATTCACCCACAGAAAATACCAAGTGTTCATCAACCGCTTGTGCACTGGACACACGTGGATAACTCACAACCACCTGAAAGATGTCGACATAGGACCAAACGCGCCACCTTGCCCCTGTTGCCACCAGTGGCTATCAGCGTGAATCGCTTACAGATGGATTGTAACGCACTCGCAGCAGCCCGACGAGCGTTCATAAATCCAACGTGCAACCTACAAAGCCTACTCCCGGACCCAACCTACCGCAAAAAGCTTATCGCTTCCGGAAAACCCACCGGACTAAACGAAGCTGTCTAAATCCCAAACACCTGTGCAAGTGATGTGGTCTCTCCACCCCATTACGCACAGAGATAACAACACATTTACGAAGATAAGCGTTAACTCTTTACTCTCTTGTACGCGCCAGTACGCGAACATGCCACAATTGAAATATGAACTGACTTCATCTTGGCAAGACTAATATTTTCGCACGCAAGGCCGCGCGAACTTACCTGAATAAATAAAGGGCGCGCCCTACGGAGAAGCCTATTATGACTCACGTTGAGGCTCCGGTGGAAATGAGGCTCACATAAAATGGAATCAAAATAAATAATTTATAGTTAATAATAAAGAGATTTAGTGAATGAATAGCCACCACTCGATCGATTTTGATATAGACAGGAAAGACTGTATTATAGGGATAATACGAGATTAGAGTTAGGCCCATTCTAGCCATTTCAAAGTTACTTGTTCTTATGTCAATCGCATTACTGGAGAGTGATACAAATTTAGCGTAAGAGGTTGTGAAACGTTTTCCGACGCATTTTTCCCGCACTATAACTCACAACATTTCAATGCCAATAATTCAAAGACTTCAGCCGACTACTACCAAAGAGTCGTCAAAACCCTATGGTTTGTAGTGTCTAAGGCAGCCAATGATTTCAAAAAAATACTTAGATGCTTCCCCGGTCAAAATGCTGTGAATCATTGAGAAGAGCATCGGAATGATACATCCACTCCCGTCATAAATAGCGATCGCAGAAACGGAAGTTTTCCGAACAGTGCAATGAGAGTGTTCCGATGATGGACACTCACAGTGCTAGAAATCAATGTTGACACAAATTATTCAATAAAAATATATACACTCTTGATTGACAACTTAATAGTCGAAAACACTACCTACACAATTAAACAAAAATTTATATCGCATATTTATCCCATTGCTAAACTTCCCCAAGAATGAATAGTCTTTCCCACGAAATTGCTCAACATTCCATGGCACATAATTAGATACACCATTAAACTCTTCTCGGATTGTGATTTCGATATATTTTTAGTTTAAGCAATGTTAATTAAGTGCATGGTACTGGCTTTGCGAGAAATAGTCATCAAACAAATGGTTAAAATTGCATTAAATGATGTTATTGTATTTATTTTACGTTCATTTAATTTTTGTTCATTAATTTTCCACACGTTAGTGATCTATGTGACTTTTCAGTGTTCTGCCAGTAGTGACCCATGTATGTTTGAAATATCAATTCAGAATTGTCGCTGCAAAATATTTCACTGTGCTATCAGTACTGATCAATGTGTGCACGGTCGTGTACCTCAGTGCTTCGTCAACTGTCATTGTTCAAGTTGAAACAACGGACCAATCATAACCAAGTACAAGCGGTTCACTTGCACATAGCCCCCTACAGATCTATCACTTCCGGTTTGCACTGGCTGCAGTAGAAGAAAAATGAGACGCATAGATCGAATCATGAGTGTCAATGAGGATTTTCATCAGAATGTCCCAGAGATCACTAACCCATTTAAAACATTCCTTGTTATTCTATATTATCAGAACTTCACTGATAGTGTTTCTTGCAACTAGTATGATGTACACTCTTTTAACACTTGTCTTAAACACAGCCATTCTTGAGTAAATGAGTTTCTGCTCAACATCCGCGCGGTGAACCGCAATTTGGACAAAATCCTCGTACTTCTTAGATGAGTTGAAGTGAGAAAACCGTGACAGTGCTAACTAAGTCCTGTCTAAATAGTGAGTACGATGGGTTAGATGTACGTATCTACAATGCTCACCAGTCCTTCCGACCAGACAGACTGGTTATAGGCGACGTAACCATTCACGTGGATTCTGCTAAGACCTCCGATGCTGTACCCCGACTGTCGTTCGTCAATGAGGATTTCAGAGTTGTGCCATTTTCCTGACATTAGTCAGCAAGACTTTTCATGTTGTAGGGGTAGGATACCCTCAAACAATGATACAGATACTAGGCCAAAGTCCCCAAGCAAGGGGGGTGGCCGACGGCAAGGCGCAACTCACACTTTCATACACTCACACTCGCACACCTTAGCTCTTTTGCGCAAAAGGGTCCGGCCGGAGATCCCGCAACACGCCCTCCATGTCGTGAACGCGGTTCGATGTCAGTGTCGGCAGCAGGGCCCGACTGCGTGACTGGTTTACCCCTGCCGGGTCATGATGACAACCCCTCCCCCTGCCCACGACCATCCCGTCTCTTAACGATATGCCTAGGGCGAGAAAGCACATCAGGGCAGCGTCAAAACTCATCCACACTACCTTCACACTATCCATCCACCCAAACTTCGGCCTCCCTCTAAGCGTACGTCCACTCGCCTCTGACTTCAACACCTTTATCACCAATCTCCCTTCGTCCATCCTCATCATGTGCCCGAACCATCTCAGAACTACCTTAATCAACTCTGTCCTCTACCTTCTTCACCATCCTGTTCTAATGCGAACCACGTCGTTAGTGAACCTGTCTCTCAGCGACACTCCAGCTATGCTTCTCAAACATTTCATCACGAAAACATTCAACCTTCTTCTCTCCTCTGCTCTCACCCCCCAAGTCTCAGCTCCGAACAGCACAGTTAGCACAACGACACACTCTAACAGCCCTCTCTTTGCTTCCATCTCCAACGTCTTGCAGCTCATTACGCTCTTCAGTGCACCCAACACTTAACGCCCCTATTTCAATCGCGACTTCACCTCAGTTCCCACTAATTCAGTCTTCTCCACATGGAAGCCCAGATACTTGAAACACTGAACTTCTTCCAACAACTCTCCATTAAGAATTACACTAATTCTGCTCGCATCGACAGTCCTCGAGCATCTCGTTAATTTACTTTTACCAACGTTCACTCGAAGCTTCCTCCTCTCACACACTCTACCAAATTCAGACACTAGCCTACATAGCTTCTCCTCTAAATCCGCAACCAGGATCGTATCATTATTCCGCCCTGAATTTGATTTGATTTGGGTCTCATTTCCACCAGAGCCTCAACGTGAGTCATAATAATCTCTCCCGTAGGGCGCGCTCCGCTTAGAAACATTTCAACGTTTCCCATTGAAATGTGGTCTTTCCATACATTTACTTTCATCTTGAAAGTGGGCATTTTTTCTGTCGAGGTTAAGAAATTTTATTTTGGGCTCTGCATAGCGGTGTTCAGAGAGTTCATATGAGAATAAATATATGCCAAGTAAGCTAGTTTCGATTTCCAAGTTGTTTCTTGATTATGTTGTTTGAAGCACTCCAGTAATACCTCTCTCAGTTCAAATACCCAGGTTAATACTTAGCCTCTTGAAAGCCATCTAATTTCGGTGTGTAATTTGAGAGTGACGTGTTCAATTCCCATATCAGCACATATCTTAGCAAAAATACAGGACTGAAGAGGGCGCCGTTCTATGAAATTCACCACATTCACAGGTACATCAAGAAATTATCTTAAATCGGAACTTATTGTCTTTGATGCAAGCCCTTCTCGGTGGATGAAACAGTGGTTAGTTATGATAGCAGGTTTATTTTCTTTGGCATGTGCTACAAATCCATTTATTGAACCAATCATCGACGGGCCCCGTCAGTGAAGATTCCCTCACATCGGCTCCACGACAAGCAACAATATTCGAAATAAGAAGATATTATGTTGCAAACGACATGTCCGTTGGCTGTTCCAGTCAGTTCTTTACAACAACAAAAAGTTTCAAATACTTTCCCATCTTTTACAAATTGTACAAATGTCATAAGTTGCGCTTTAATTTGTAATATCTGTTGATTCATCGACCTGCAGAGCAAAGTTAGCATTTCCCAAATGTTCAGACAAAATAGATGTTATGTGTTTGGACATGTCATCAATACACCTAATTATGGGATTAGCTGAAATTGGAACCTTTTCAATTTCGTATGCAGCGTGTTCACCTAGCATCGTGCTGACAATTACTTTACAAGCAGTCATTATAAGATTTTCCCCAGTTGTGTGACTTTTTTTATTTTTTGTGCAACAAGTTTGGCAATTTAGCAACTTGCTACCTGGGCTGTGTTACTAATAGTTACGTTCTTTTCAAAAACTCTACTTTCCTTGTTACTGCTTATGATTGCTATTGAAGTGTCGTTGCAGTGTTCGAAAGTTGCTTCCCACAAACAATGCACACTGACAGAGGACAGTCATCATCTCCAGCCCATGTGAAGCCAAGAGATAGATATGCATCCTTATGGTGGAGTTGTTTTTTAGCCCTGCTGAGTACTTATGAATCACCACTCTCACTTCTCTGTGTTTCACTGCTATCCCTGTTTTCATCGTCAGAAGTGGGTTGTTATCTTCTCAAGTAGCGTAACATTTCTGAATATCGACAGTTAATAGCAATACAACCTCACATTACAAAAGTTGATCGCTCACTAGTCACTAGTCACCTAGTCACTAGTCACCTAGTCACTAGTCACCTCTTGCAACGTTAAAGACCTATAGCTGGCTCGCTGTTATGAGTACTGGTAAGATGCTGTATTTCACCATTATCACCATATGCAACACACCTACCCTACGTAGGTATAGGCATATCACTGACAGACTAACACTGGCTTATAATCAGACTGTTTCAGTCTTAAGACATGAACTTTATAAACATTTTAAACTCTGAAAGAAAGAAAGAAGTGGTATTACATATGCCTGCAACATTTCTTGTTTTCAAATTTATTTATTAATCAATTTCTCATATTTCGGTTGATTCCCGCGGGACCCCTGGACGATAATTGCGGAACCCTTTGCGGCCACGGAACCCAGTTTGGGAACGACTGTTTTAGACCATTCAAAGGTGTTCGATACTCTAAACCCCCAAAGTTTTACTGGGTAAACTAGAGAAGTTAGTTAACATAGAAAAACCTTGAGACTCGATTTAGTCTTAGCCTAGGTAATCGAATTTACCAATCTCAATCGGAGTGCCACATGCTCGTTTTTGGGACCTTTTTTTTGTTCTTCATTCATTTTGACAATAATAAAACAATTTACGTTATTGACGTGAAGTATCGCACTGTATAAAAGAACAGTCGACAATTAACCTAGGATAAAAACAAACTATTATTTCACTAATATGGAAGGATTTCACTTTTTTATACAATGACGACGGAAACTGTAGTAATGTTCAAGTTCTTTTAATATTGCTTGCAAGCACAAACAAAAAGCATCTGTTGCATCATGCTAGACCTCCCATATTTCGCCTCAAGTGATAGTGGCAAACAGCAAGTTTTCGGCTTAGTGCATTTAAATATTGTGGTGATTTTTGCTTGATGTGGACTTGCAATGTTTCATCGCGGCTTCCGTCACGCACATAGCGCCTGAACGACGGACAGGCTCGATATGTGATGGCAAAACGCGACCTAATGCGGGTTACCTGCTCGAGAACAAGAAGCAGCAGACCAAATGCAGGAGTTGTTAACGCTGATGAACATTGTTCAGGCTGTCAGACTGTGGTGCGTCATAATTGGAGAAAGTTGGCATGTAAAGCCAACCAACTGTGTTCTCACTTGCCAGTCTCATATATGGTCAGCTTGGATAAATTTTACTATTGATAAAAACTCAGCAAGAACAGTCAAATAGTCTATTTCGAGCGGGCATGCACAAGTCTTATTCCACGCCCAGTAATGACGACCCACTTCTATAATCTTACGTTCCAATAAGCTCATTCTGCAGTACTTTTTCTCGGAAAAACAGGACACGTTATTACCAAGCAACTGGTCACTACGAGTGGCATCCTCGAGGCTGATTATGCAAATTTATTCCACTTGTTTCTCTCACAAGCAGGCATTCAGTATTGTTCCAACACCCCAGTCCCTACTATCGAACTTTCCGCTCAAAACAAAGTTCACGCAACAAAGGCTGATAAATAAACAGAATAGAAGCCCGGAAATTGAAACCATTACAATGTTAAACAATCGCCAAAAGAACGAACTATTCTCAAAAAGTTTCAGTATGTATAACTTTGCTGTGGGAAGTTTGGTATGGGCATGATAGGGTAGTTGTTCCAACTGTGCTCTATGGGGCTGAGACGGGGAGTGGGCGAGAGAGGAAGACAGAAGAAGTGGGAAGTTTTCGGAGTGACGCTGAGGGACAGGATCAATAATGCCGTTGTTCGAATTAGAAAAGGGATGATGAAGAAGTTAGAGGACTAAGTAGATTCACGTGTTCTGAGGAAGTTCGGGCACACATTAAGGATAAATGATGGAGATTGGTGTAAAGGGTGGTGAACGCAGAGGCGAGTGGACGTAGGACTCTAGGTGGACCCAAGTATGGGCGGACGAATGGCGTGAACAGGACGTTAGGAAGGAAAGACATAAGTGTTGGGGTAACGTGATAGTAAGCAATAGATAGGCGTGAGCTGAGAGTTGTTGCAAATAAATGAGTTTTGACGCTGCATGCCATGTTGCGCTTTTTCGCTCATGAAGTCTCGTTAAGAAACGGGATGGACGTGGCTGGTGGAGGCCCAGTACACTATGACCCAGCAGGAGAGAACCATTAAACTTTGTCGAGCACTGTTGCTGACACTGACCTCGGACCTTACTCCAGCCCCAAGATGTGTGTTGTAGTTCCCTGGCCGGGTAAGAAAGGGCATATTATACACGTAGAGGCTTTTGCGAGATACTCCGATGCTGTTGAAGCCACTGAAAATACAACTCTTATTTTCAATTCATTCAAGTGTGGTGTTGGCATAGCTATTAACATTATCGTTGTATTGCAGCGTAATGAAGGTATATGGTAGAGTTTTGCGTAATAGTACATAACTAAAAATCGTCGAGAGGAGAAACAGTACTTTTAAGTATTTTGTCCAGGGCAGCGAAGCGGAGAATCTTTCAAAGTAATTGGAAAATGATTTTAATTCTGGTTCCCTTTCATTTTCTTATACTCTGATTCGAACCTATTTCTGTCCGAACTCATTCTAACTTCTCTCCGCCAGATCTAGTATACCTCTCTCTGCCGGTCCGCATCCTAGCCCTTATTGTCAAATCAAACATGCCTTTGTCTGCCCAATCCTCATGCTAACCCCATGCACTAAACGCCGTAGTCTACCTCGTAATTTTCCTGAACTCGATATCACAGGAGCAAACATTCCTTTGCTTCCCCGTCCTCATCCTAGCCTTGTTAGCGTCCGGTCCGCAGGTCGGCTGCTACTTCCCAGTACCGTCACGTCTCGCCATTAGGGAACGTCATCTCTTCAAATTGAAAACAGTGCTGCAATAGGAAGGTCGGCGGTAACAGTAGTAGGTATCTGTACAAAAATCGCCCTGGAAAATCGCTGTACAAAAATCGCTGTACAAAAATCGCCCTGGAAAATCGCTGTACAAAAATCGCTGTACAAAAATCGCCCTGGAAATATGGTGTACAAAAATCGCTGTACAAAAATCGCCCTGGAAATATGGTGTACAAAAGTCGCTGTACGAAAATGGCAGTGCAAGGAATTAGGTTGTATATTATTTGTGAAGGAATTACGAGAATTTAGGATATATGTTATTTATGAAGGAATTAGGATATATGTTAATTGTGTAGGAATTAGGATGGTAAGTTATTTGAATCTTTTTATCGAA
>SDVV010011890.1:0-15677 GCA_016164225.1 Gammarus roeselii | reverse complement strand
GAAAGTGTACGTCCTGGTATGCATATGATGGGACCACTAAACTTTTATGTAGCCGGTAGCAACAGTTATCTATTGGATAATGTGAGCGTGAATATACGATTGGAGCTGGCTGAACCCAGTATCGTTCTTCTAACACATGACAATGAAGAATATATATATATTTAGTTGATTCATGCAAATTGCGGTGTAAAATAGTTATACCATACCCTACAGCTTTGCTTGCTCTAAATATAGCTCTCAAAAAACAATGACATGATTGAATATACATGTTCGATCGACATATCGGTCAAAACTCTATCTCCATTGATTCCCCCTTCAATGGGGTTGTTCCACATAAATAAGCCCTATTTCTCATTGATCAAGCGGCACATAACGGAACATATATTCGGAATCCAAATTACTTCCAGCATAACGATATTACGAACGTTATTGTCGATGTAAACGGAAACTGCGTTACCGTCATCAGATCATCGTTTCCCAGAGAGTGCGCCCAAGCATACCATCAAACACTTTCGGCTCTAGGGACGTGTAACAGCTCTCATCTCATCACAAAACAAAATTTCCTTGCGGGAAGAACTATATTTGTTATAGATACAAGGCCAACCGACTCTGAAAAAGTCATTATCCTAGAGAAAATAGCAAACATACGTTTAACAGTGAATTGCGAAACTCCACCCACTACGAACAAGATCTTGTTCCTGGTAAGTTATACACTCGATGTCATCCAAATAAATTCGGCAAGGAGGTCATTCTCCAACTATCTACAGTAACCATGGATAATAATCAGATTGAAAATATATCCAGGAGCGATCCAATAAAGAAACGTGTCTATATAGGATGCTTTGCTGAAAACAGAATTCACATGCATCCACTGCATGGCTACATGATTGTAAACAGCGAAAGCAATCCTAATAAAATAGGACATTGAAACCTGATATTAAAAAACACTAACAAAACTATTTTTTCGATCCGTTTGGGCTTAATCCAAAACTTGTTATACAGAAACCGTTCCTAAGTGATCAATCCTTGGTTTGTGGAGCTTACTGTCTCTACTTTGTGTATTATCTATGTCAAAATATACCCGTCAAAAAAAATCGAGCGGCTCTCCAACAGCGAATGACGTAAAAATGATACCAAGGTTCAAAAATTCATCATGAACGTGTCCGGAACTCAACATTCCAGCAAGCAAAATATGTACGGGGTTTTAACCTTTAATACCGAGTTTAAATTATTTTGTACCTGTTAGATTTATTATCAATAAAATTATCTTTTGAATGTATGTTATTATTGCCCCTAAGCACTCAGAGGACTAGCATTGAATTTGCACAGATTCAACATGACATTCAATGAATTGCACAACAATGTGTCCAGCATTAATATACGATTACCAAAGGTAACTTAGATGTAAATATATATTTATATATGCAAACAAACTATTTATATGCCTATTAAAATGTATTTATATAATCTACTACCATACCTTACGAAAAATACGAAAGCTGTGAGTCCATTCGTCCGCCTGCTAAAACCAGTTCCAGTCCCGCCCGCCTGACTCCGGTCAACTCCCTACCCAGAGGCTAATTAAGCCCTATCATATTCCTTCACTTGCGTCACGGTGCAAAACTAACTACTGCTATGTTAATTTTGGTGTTAACTGTGTAGCCTCATCGAGGCTACGCTAGGCTAGGTGCACCAGCAGGCCTAACGTGACACGACAAATTTTTGATCCCACAAGCATTATGGGACACCATCACATAGAATGATTAATTTCCAATTAGAGTTAAATGAGGTCAATTATCATTATTTGCTCATATATATCATGTTTCTAAACATTTATTTTTGTCCTCTAGATACTAAACTTCAAACCAAGTTTGCAGCATAATCAATTACAAATTGACACAGATGTGGTTCGGCATAGTGTTGTGTAAATATATATTTTTTTTTTGTACAAATAGAAGTAAGAAAAAGCTGCGGGACTTGGGAAAAAAATTAAATATTTGGAATGTTCTATGAAACAATTGCAGGAGGACTTTGATATAACTCATATTAACAAATAAGGCTGCCTTGCTAGTCAGTGAACATGGAAAAACCTCTATCTGATCGTAAATATCCTCCCTCCTCCTAATCGATTTAAATTAACATTCTTAATCATATAAAATGAAATTTATTATTGTGTTTGGTAGCTTCTTGGTGTTTTTTTTTGTGGCGTCATTAAAGAATCTGCGGCTTCACAGCAATTGTCCGGGCAGATTCTTCATTTTTTTTTTACGTGTGAGACCTGAATTGATTAACAAAATTCAACAGCTACTAATTCATGAGTGCATTACTTATCATTAACTCATGTCCGTTATAATTAAATGGAACTCATCTATTAACTTGAAGTCAGGAACTCAAAACTGATATAATTCCAACCTGTACTAATGCAGGCGTTGAAGGAAGAATATGACAACGTAAGAGGAGAGGACCTGAGAGTTGTGGAGGATGAATGGGAGACGTTAAGGGATGCGTTGCTGAGATGTGCGAAGAAGGTGTGTGGTGCGCGCCGTGTGGGAGGGTGCAGGAGGAAAGGCTGTAAGTGGTGGAACGAGGAGGTCAAACTGGCGGTGGCACGGAAAAGTGGAGCGTTTGAGGAGTGGTTGCAGGTGAAGTCGAAGGTGGCTCATGAAAGCTACAAAGAGAGGAGAAACGAGGTGAAGTGGGTGGTGAGGAGAGCCAAAAGGGACGCTGAATAAAGGTGGGGAAGACGGTTGTGCCAGATTTTTGAGGGGAACAAAAAGATGTTCTGGAAAGAGGTGAAGAGGGTGAGAAAGGGAGAGACCGGAAAGGAGGAAGTGGTGAAAGATGAAAACGGACAGTTGTTGTTGAAAAGTGGTGATGTACGGAAGAGGTGGGCCGAGTATTTTGATGAGTTGTTGAATGTCGAGGATGACAGAGAGGCAGACATTGTTGCTGGGGGTGATGGTGCTCGTATGCCAGTTTTGGGAGGAAGACTTGTTGCGGACATTACCAGGGAAAAGGTGCAGGAGGCGGTGGACGTGATGAAAGCAGGAAAATCCCCAGGTTTGGATGGCGTTGGGACCGAGTGCCTGAAGAAGGGTAGAGTAACGATTGTCGAATGGTTGGTGAGGTTACTGAACTTTTGTTTTGTGGCAGGCGTGGAACCGAGTGAGTGGCGCAGTGCCTGCATTGTTCCGCTATATAAGAGCAAAGGAGATAGAAATTAATGCTGCAACTCGAGAGGTATCAGTCTGTTATGTGTGGTTGGTTAGTTGTACGGGAGAGTGCTGATCAAGAGGATCAGAGACAATACGGACTGCGCAAATTGAGAGGAACAGTGTGGCTTTAGGAGTGGTAGAAGATGTACCGATCAGATTTTTGCAGTGAAACAGGTCTGTGAGAAGTACCTTGCCAAAGGAGAGGATAGGCTCTGGGCCTTCATGGATCTGGAGAAGGCAAAAGACAGGATTGACAGGGAAGCGCTGTGGAGGGTGTTGCGTTTGTATGGAGTGGGCGGACATCTGTTGAAAGCGGTGCAGAGTTTCTATGCTGACAGCCGAGCACCTGTCAGAGTGGGGAGCGAGGTGAGTGATTGGTTCACAGTAAAAGTGTGACTGAGACAAGGCTGCGTGATGTCTCCCTGGCTGTTCAACCTCTATATGGATAAAGTGGTCAGGGAGGTGAACGCAAGTGTGTGTGCTGGGTCGTGGCTTGGAACTGTTGGAAGCGGATGGGCGGAGTTGGCAGTTGAGCCAGTTGCTATTTGCTGATGATACGGCCCTGGTTGCGGATTCGGAGGAGAAGCAATGTAGGCTAGTGTCTGAGTTTGGTAGAGTGTGTGAGAGGAGGAAGCTTCGAGTGAACTTCGGTAAGAGTAAAGTAATGAGATGCTCGAGGACTGTCGATGCGAGCAAAATGAGTGTCATCCTAAATGGAGAGCTCATGGAGGAGTTTCAGTGTTTTAAGTATCTGGGCTCCCATGTGGAGATAACTGAACTAGTAGTGGAAACTGAAGTGAAGGAGTGAAGGAGTGTTGGGTTGGGTGCACTAAAGAGTGTAATGAGCTGTAGGACGTTGGGGAAGAAAGCAACGAGAGGGCTGTATGAGGGTGTTGTTGTCCCAACTGTGCTCTACGGAACTGAGACTTGGGGGGTGAGAGCAGAGCAGAGAAGAAGGTTGAATGTTTTCGAGATGAAATGTTTGAGGAGCGCTGAGAGACCGGATCACCAACAACGTGGTTCGAAACAGAACAGGGATGGTGAAGAAGTTGGAGGACAGAGTGGATTCGCGTGTTCTGAGATGGTTCGGGCACATGGGAAGGATGGATGAAAGGAGATTGGTAAAAAGGGTGATGAAAGCGGAGGCGAGTGGTCGCAGGCCTAGAGGTAGACCGAAGTTTGGGTGGATGGATGGTGTGAAGCAGGCGTTGGGAAGGAGAGATATGAATGTGGAGGCGGCGAGAGAGCGTGCAATGAACAGGCGTGTTGTGAATGGTTGATTTTGACGCTGCTCTGATGTGCTTTCCCGTCCTTGGCATCCCGCTGTCGGGATGGTCATGGGTGGGGGGGGGGCGGCCATTATGACGCGGCGGGGGTAAACCAGTGAAAACTGTCGGGCCCTGCTGCTGACGACGGATCCTCGGACTACACTCGTGACCCTGAGTGTATGTTGAAGGGGTACCGGCCGGACCCTTTACCACAAAAGGGCTAGTTGTGTGAGTGTGAGCGTATGAGGGTGTGAGGTGCGCCTTGCAGTCGGCCACCCCCCTTTCTGGGGGATGCGGCCTAGTGTCTGTACCTGTATCTGTACATGATACAACCTTCCCTTTTTCCCTTCAGCTTAAAGTAAATAATTTTCTCAAGTGGCGGGCATGTCTTTGTGAATAAAGCAATTTGTAGACTGAGATTCGAGAGAATTATTGAAGCCCCTCCTTCTTCTACAGCTCCGCAACCGGGGGAGTGGCCTACTCCTTAACGTCAGAAATTGGACATAAGAAACCGGAATCTACATACTAGCGATTCTTCGAACTAGAATAACAGCATCAAGATGGATCTGTTGCAGCCTCTACCTCACATGGACGACGCCTGTGGCCGACCTCGACAACAACTCCAGCCACGGCAGCTGGACCACCGTGACCAAACATCCGCGCTACCCTACAGGGAATATAGGTTGTATATGGTCCACGGATAGCTGTCCCTTGGCATCTCTTATTGCTCTTTTTAACAATAATAAAACTAAATTCCAATGAATTTATCTTCTGCCCTGCTTGGTTACTGCCCTTTGCCAAATTCTTTACTAGCTACTGCTAGAACTTCAATATTTCATAATTTGGAATCGCGTGATCATGAATTCTGCTTAACTATACTACAGTCACCTTTGCCGAAAGGTCCTCATTCATGCAACTGATAAATGTAAATAAAGCACCCTGATAATGAAGGTGCTGCGTAAAATCCACTAGCTAAGTAGCTACTCCTACTCCTAAATGTGCATCCTTTCGTGTAGATGTAATCAGTAGTGTAAATAGTGGAAAATATGTAAATTTAGGGTTAGAAATATTGTATATATTGTAAACACAAACATGGCACAACAGGGAATTATTACGTTACATTCTACAACAAAAGACAAAGCCATGTGACATTGTTAAATAGGACGAATAAATATAAATTATTTATCAGGAATCACCCAGCAAGCATGTTGGAAACACACCGCTGTAACGGGTAACGGACGAATTATTGCACTGACGTTGTTTATTTTCGGAATAAAGCAAGTGAGGGTGCTCTCAGGATCGAAATAACTTTTTTACGAAAACTTGGTGGAAGTGCTTATTGTTCACATTACTGAACGTGGTTTTCTTGCTCGTTTTTCAGTGTAAGATTTATTAATATAAAATTTAGATTTGTTACCGTGCTATTTAATAATTAAGTAGGCATGCCTGGAACATTTTAATGCCCGTTGAAGAATACTACTGAATTTGTGAATAATAAGGCACTAAAAATCTACAATTGGGAACTATGTTATATAGATTGAAATAACATAATCACCCTCAGCCCCCAACAAGGTGAATATTTAATAACCAAGGACATTCCTTGTATAAAAATGACAATATTTATTGCTCACACTGTTGTGAAGGCTTAGCTCAGGATGTTGAGTAATTGCAGTTAGCCCGTCTGTCAGCAATAGCTGATATCGGAAGAATTTTCAAACTGTGCATTCGGGATTGTTTTTTTTGGGGGGGGAATGATAGCACCTGTGCCGACGTGGCTTAAGGGTATCTCCTGCATGAATTTTAGGGGATTGCCCTTAATGATATGGACCCAAGGAGTTGTGATTGCGAGAGAATTAATGTGTAAATTTCATTTATTGGTGAGATCTGATATAATGCAATTCAAATTGTAGCACTACATGAAAGATACAAATAGTCCTTTTAATAGAAGAAACAGAGAAAGTGGTGACTGATTAAATGAGCATTAGATAAATGTAATCACGACCTAACAGAATGGGGTGAGATTATTATCGCCACGCGTTAATTCAAGCAATAAATAGTATAGTAGTCTCCTGTCATAATGGCTGGGTGTTCGTGTCGCTCTGACTCAGGACAGGAGAGGCAACAAGGACTTTGTCGCTGTGGTGAGCCTCAAGAACAACCTGTTGGTGCCTCTGATGGAGGCTGAGTGAGAATTAGCCTAGCGGTCAGGCCTGAGCCTCTGGCCTTGCCGACACGTGATTGGCTAGAGCCAGACGGGGCAGAGTGCTGATGTGACTGTGACACTTATTCGCTATTTCTATTGCAAAATTTGTCTCCATACGTTTTAAACTGTATAGATGTTGCTATTTTTTAACTAAGGCTAGTAATGGGCAAAAATTATTACTATAATTTGGCTGTAATTCCTAATTTAAAAACTCTCCTTTAATCCTGGACTTAGCATTTTAAGATCCCTGTGCCGCTTTCGATGTGCTGCTTTGCAGCATATCGAAAGTGGACAATGGTCTAAAATATAAAACCTTAATCTTAAAAGAAAATACATTATTCACAGAACGTGAACTGCACGACAGCTGACGTGAAGGAGAGCAATGCGAAACTCGACTTCGCGAGCCCATACACTGCCGCCTCCTTAGCGAGATTCCCCCCTTTTCTTGGCTGTCAGCGATATCGTGCCGGGGGTTTGATGTGTCTCGCTATAGGCGTGCTGTGCTGGTGGCTGTGTGTCTGCGAGCGCTAACGGTTCACTAAAGCGCACTCTATGAAGCGTCACAGGTGTGCACGTGGGGAAGTGATTTGGTGTTGAAGTTACACTCGAGCTGTCCTCTGCGGTCTTGGGCAACATTATCGCTGCCTTTAGTCTGTATACGGAGACAGTTTCCAATTCATTTTGGCCGATCAACTAGAATACCTCTGCGCCTCGCTAGGCTACGCGGAATGGACCTTCATAAGGTCTGGTCATTAGCCGCTGTACCGAGTCATACCTGACGCATGCGTCCGTGCACGATTGTAATGAAGGATCGATTTTGCCTTTCATTGGGATCCATTTTGCGGCATGGAATTTTAATTGTGTCATGGCGTGGCGTATTTTTGTGGCGAATTTGCTTGGAGCTAAATTATTGTTGTCCTTGGGTTTCACGAGGTCCCCTGGGACACGTAGTGTGTTACCATACAGCATTTCTGCCACAGAACAGCCAAGCTCTGCTTTGGGTGCTGTGCCCAGGCCTAACAAAACTAGGGGGAGGTTTGTGGGCAAAAATCTTTGGAAAAAAATTGCGCGTCAACGCGTTGGCTGCGTAGGGGAGACAAACCTGATCAATGACTGTCGGCATGCATACAGACGGAAGAACTCTGCTGATGGCGCACTGCTGAAAATCTACGAACTCATATACAAAGCTACAGACGGAAACAGTCTATCATAACTCGTACTGTTGGACCTCTCTTAAGCATTTGATAGTGTAAATCACAACATTCTGCTTCAAAAACAGTTACAACTGAACTTCCAAACACCCTGGTTTCAAAACTTTTCCAGGCATCGGTCCTAATCTGTTGGGTGCGATGGAAAGATCTCCTCTGTTCCACGACCGTCAAATTTCGGAGTTCCACAAGGATCGATTCTCGGATCGATTCTTTTCCTTCTGTTTGTTAATGACATACACTGTGGAAACTCTCTTGACAACACCAGAATGAAATTATGTGCTGATGATGTTCAATTGCTGTTCGTTAGACCGGCAAGCGAATTAGAAAACCTGAAGAAGAATGCAGCATCAGCGTTGACCCACATAAATGATGAGTATTCTTCAAATGGGCTCAAAGTTCATACAACTATAACATAGTGCATTATCAGATGATCCAAAGCAAATACACGGTGAGTTCCCGAGAATTTTGCTGTTGATTGCATGTGCGCAAAAAATCCTATTGATAACAGTCAAGTCTGGGACTTGATCCCATTACGACCTTTGGACATCTTGTAGAGAAGCGTTGCTCCAAACTGAATAGTATGCTTGTAGTGATCAGCAATCACAATACATTGACGCAGTCAATCCAAATTATTACAAGTTGTACATTCTTTCGTGTATATATAATCAGTAGTGTAAGTAGTAGAAATCATGTAAATATAGTTTTAGGAATATTGTATATATCAACGTATAAAATTACCATAGCAAATGAATAAAATACGCGACCTAGAAACTGAAGGTACAGTCATATACAAACAAACATGGCACAACAGGGATTATTACGTTATTAATGATTCCGGAACAACAACACACGATGCCATGAGACATTCTCAAACACAACAAATTAATAAAAATTAGTTATCAGAAATCATCCAGCAGGTATGTTGGAAAGACACCGCAGAACGGTTTACGGACGAACTATTGTACCAACATTGTTTATTATTTTCGGGATGAAAGCAAGTGTGGCTGTTTTCGGGATAATTAAATTACTCATAACTTCTGTCAAGTAAACATTTCAACTTGTCCGCACTGCAAGTGAAACATTGTTGACTTTCTAGTGACTGAGTGAATTTTTTTAACTTTATTCATATTCATTTCATAGTAGGATACCGACATGACTCACTTAAATGGTAGTAAACATCACAAAATAAAAACCTACAGGACCCATTTGAGAATGAGATGGGAGCCATTGCTACCTAGAATAAAATAGCATAATTGCCAACGATACCCAAAAAGGTAAATATATAATACCAGTGACATTCCAGTTGCAGCTAAGGTTCTTAAGTCAGTAGTGACGGACTTTGAAAAAGTTCCAGGCTAGGGTTAAAATTGAAAAAGCTCTACGAAAAAATTATATTCCATGTTATCAACGAGAATTAAGTTGGGACAACTTGCTCCTTTTTGGATATAGCTGTATTAGGATTTGGGTTCAAGATAATTCGAATGTTCCAAATATTCAATTTTCTTAATTGGATCCATTCTCTTCTCCCAGCTCGGCAAGTGCTCGAGCGTTGACCTCACAATTTGTGAGAATTTTCTTAAAATTAGGATGAAAGATTAGTGAAGCTGTGGAATTGGGAGCTAGCAATCAGACGTCATCTTATTAATTACCTATAGATGCTCCACAAGTTCTTTTTAGTATTTTATTTCTATTTTTTATAAATACTGCATGAAGTGTTTGTCTGAGTGTTCTACCGGGGTTCCCCAGGCATAGTTAATAGCTCAGCTTGAAAATCTTTGTTAGTTCTACAGTGACGTGGCAAGCTCCTGTTGATGCATTGCCCGCTACGGAAACCCCGTGGCTACAGTAAACACAGTGGTAACGGGTGGCGGAAAAGAACTTGTGTCATAAGTGTTTTTTCTGATACAGTGTTTTCTTGCAGCTGCTACCGGCCCCTTTCAAGTGCTGGACTCAAGCAACTTATCCTGAGCAAGACCCTAAATAAAACTAGGAAAAGAAGAATCCAAAACAAGACCCTGATAAAAATACTGAAGGAAGAATCAAAAAACTCGACAAGACTTGATCGTGATGAGTCGAGATTGATGAACTTCATCACCATTCTTGCTTCACAATACAAGTTGAGTGTTTAAAAATACCATATTGTGTGTTATTTCAAATCCTTGGTGTGTAAGCTCTATTGTAATTTATTAATTAATTAATTAGGTCTTTCTGAAAAGAAGGGCTTACGATAACTGGTGACCCTCTATATAAAAATCTAATTCCCAACCTCAACTGAAGGCTATTGAATGACACGGACTACACACTTTAGATTGGAATAATTTAACTGTAAACTAAGGGGCCGTGAACATAGCATTTTCGGTAGCTTGTTTGGGAAAAATAATTGGCCAATCACAGGAGTAGGGAAAAAATTACTTATCTCCTTGGAAAATATTCCCATTTCTCTTACTGCATTCAGGATAGGTAGTGGGAGAGCTAATAGCTACCTATTTCGCAGACATTTTCTTTATCATCTTAGCAGCTGCGCAACAGATTGTTAAGCTTGCTGTCAATATTTCCCTTCTGGGTTAAAGTATTCTGACCTTTAGAAATTATTAATAATTCCTAACTGAAACATCATCGTGCCGCAAGTGAAAAACGTCAACAATACACTTTTTTTTATAAACATTTTATTTCCTCTAGACACGCACTGGGTGTTAGACACTACTTGTTTTGTACCAATTCAAAAAAAGAATTTTCTAATTGAAAATACCAGCTACACCTTGTTGTGTGCTATCATACATACATTTTTTCATTGCTCATACTAATTTTCTTGCAAAATACCACCTCCACCTCAATGTCTGCAACCACACACAATTCCCAGTCTAAGAACTAGCTCATCATGCCAGGTCAAAGCGGATCACCCAGCTAGGTGGTCAGGGAGATAACCTTACCAGCATACCAGCCCACAAACATTGTTTACTGGCTATTCCTAGTGGATACCGAATTGCCCGTCACAACATAACGGACGGGGATGCCAAAGTACTAACTGTATTAAAAACACTTTCACCCAATACACAGCTTGAAGTCCGTGACATAGTCATGAATGAAAAAGATAACAGATACACACAACTGAAGGAGAAAATCACAGACATCAACACTGCTACGGGAGCAGCGCGCGTGCGTCAGATCCTGGAAACAGAACGTCGAGGTTCTCGCACCATGACTCAACACCTTAGCGACCTTAGGAAGTGAATAGGGAACCAAAACGAGGACGACAGCTCCTTCTTAAGAAACATCATCCTTCGATAAATTCCACTACTACTCAAATATGCCATCCTAACAAATGGTGACTCAACGCTGGCAGACATTGTGAAAGCAGCAGATCGGGTACTTCAAGAATACACCGAGCTGAATGCCACCTCAGTCAACATGATGGTGACCACACAAACAGCATGGGACAAGGTCAGCTACAAAAATGGGAAGCGTCCCAGTCTGAAAAGTTTCAGGGAGTAATCAGCCGCTTTTCTGAGCTTGACCTGCGCAACAAAGTGCTGGAGACAGAAGAATCACACATGGAGAGACTCATAGAGCACCTTGAGCGACAAATGTCCTCTTTTGAAGAGTGTCTGGCCTGGGATCAGCAGATCCTGCTCCAACGCGTTCAAAAATTGGAACAACGCAATCAACAGCAGCACCGAGCTGACAGAGCACGTAGCCAATCGCGACCAAGATCAAATCCAGCACAAGGTCAAACAAGATGCTACTTCCATGCTAGATTTAGAAATGGAGCATTCTGTTGCATTGAACCATGTGACATGGCACATCTCCTACTAAGGAAGGGAAGCTAAGGTCACGTAGTTATACCACGAGCATCGTTACGGCCATAGCCTCAGTTAAGTCTCGTCTCCTGGTTTTGCACGATAGTGCAAATAACTCAACTTCCTGATTGACACAAGAGCTGCTGTGGGCGTCATCCCGCCACTTCGATCAGATATAAAGAACGAAGAAGTGGGCAACTTGTGCGCAGCTAATAGCTCCCCAATACCAACTTTCGGCCAGCGCCTCGTGACGCTCAACAAAGGCCTGCGCAAAGATATCTCATGGCCCTTTGTGTTTGGCAAAGTAGAACAGCCCATTATCGGCGCTGACCTGCTATGCTACTACAAGCATGTAGTAGATCTACTCAACCGACGCCTATTGGATATAATAACAAACCTAAAGGCTCAGGCAAGTATAGTTACAGCCATTGATACACTTAACACATTAGGAGACGACCCAGAATACCATTGCTTACTTCTTCATAAGTACAAGAACCTCATCCTACCTAATCCAGCACTTCGACCACCAAAACACGAAGTGAAGCACATCATTACCACTATAGGATAACCGGTTTTCACTCGTCCAAGAAGATTGAACCCAAAAGTAGCTGACGTAGCCAAAGAGGCGATGCGGGTGATGCCACAGGATGGGATCATCCGCTCTAGCAATAGTCTCAGGACCTCGCCCCTACACGTAGTCCCCAAGAAGAGCGGTTGGCGGTTTAGTGACGACTACCGTCTTTTGAACGAGGTCACTTCTAAAGATAAATACACCTTACCTCCTCTTCAAGATTTTTCGGCAGAGCTGACAGGCTGCTCAGTATTCTAAAAGGTTAACTTGACCTCTGCCTATTTTCAAATCCCGCTAGACGAGGAAAGCATTCCGAAAACCGTGGTTACCACATCACTTGGCTGTAATGAGTTTCCTCGAATGCCATACAATCTTGGTGATGCAGCACTAACTTTTCAAATATTTATCGATACTGTACTGCGTGACATGCGCGTGGACGGGCGAGAAGTCATCCACTTCAATCAAATTGACGATATATAGCTGGCAAGTTCCATTGAAGCTGAGTACCTCCAGGAGCTTGAAGAGCTTTTTCAGAGACAAGACGCACATGGCTTGGGCATCAACTCGCTGAGGTGCGAGTTTGGCAGACTCGAGATCAACTTCATGGGCTACAAAATAACTCCGCAAGGAATCCCCCACCTGCCTTAAAAAGTATGTCCATCACAGATTTCGAGAGACCTATTTTCATCAGGACCCTCAGAACGTACTGTGGGATGGTGCAGTTCTACAACATATTCTTGCCCAACATCGCAAAGATAATGGTGCCCCTGAATCTGATCCTCTCGGGAAAACCCCGGAAAAATGCTAAAATAAACTGGACACCACAAGCAAGCAAGGCATTTGAGGATGCGAAGACCTTACTGGCAAAAACCACACTGCTGCACCACCCAGATCCTGATGCGCCCACTGCGATAGCAGTAGATGCGTCCAGCACAACGGTTGGAGCCATCCTACAGCAACTCCAGAACGCAGAATGGAGGCCACTCGCCTTCTTCAGCAAGAAACTGCAGCCCCGTGAACAAAAGTACTCCACTTTTGGTCGCGAATTGCTTGCTGTTCACCTTGCAGTCAAAAATTTCAAGTACTTTGTGGTAGGAATCCATTTTACCATACTCACCGATCATAAACCACTCTTTAGGGCAATGAGCAAACGCCAAGAGAGAGACATCCTTAGGGAAAGTCGACACTTATCCTTCCTAAGCCAGTTCATCACTGACATAAGGCATGTCGCTGGGGAGGAAAACGTGATAGCAGACGCTTTCTCACGATGCAAAGACCAAGACGAAGAACAGGGACTGAACTCCAGTCCAGAAGATGACGACCCGCCCTACCTCTCTGCAGTCTTTGCAGATGCAGACGAAGAACTCCCCAAGGTAGAACAACAAAAAGACGACCAACTGCAAACACTTTTAAATAATCAGGACTCACCACTGCAACTCACATTGATCGAGCGAATTTATTGTCATGTGTTCAACATCACATGCCGACCGTACATCCCTCAAACACTGAGACGACGTTACTTCCAGCGGGTGCACAACGTCGCACACCCTGAAATGCGGGCAACATTGCGAATGGTCACACAACGTTTTGTGTGACCGCACATGCAAAAGGACATCCGGCAGTGGTGTGACGACTGCAACAGTTACCAAAAAGGGAAGATCGCCAAACACAATGTGGTTCCCCCACAGACAATACCCCCGGAGGAGCCGGAGGGAGGCAAATTTGCACAAGTGCACCTTGACTTGGTTGGCCCTTTCCCACCAAATGACGGTCATACCTACCTCTTAACCATAATAGATCGTCACACGCGTTGGCTGGAAATTTGTCCCATCAAGGATGTTTGTGCGGAGACTGTTGCCACAGCCTTCATATCCACATGGAATTCTCATTATGGGTGTCCCATAAGTGTAACTACAGACCGCAGTCCGCAGTTCGAATCTGCTTTATGGGCCAACCTCATGAGCCCCTTTGGTACACTTAAACTTCGAACAACAGCCTACCATCCAAGATCGAATGGCCTCATTGAACGACTGCACCGAAGGATCAAGGATAGTCTAAAGACTCAGGCCGATCCACACTACTGGCTGCAAAAGCTGCCGCTCATACTATTGAACATGCGTGCGGCAGTCAAAGAAGTCATTAGCTACAGCACAGCAGAGCTGATGTTTGGAGTCAATCTCCAACTCCCAAGCGACAATAGAGCGTAAGCTCTATTGTGGACCGGACTTCTTAGACCGGACTTCTTATATTCAATGCTCTGATATTATACCATCTAAACTACTGCGTTACCGTATGGGGTAAGTGCACGAAAATATTACTCTCGGATATTTAACGTAGCGTAAAATTCACAGTAAAAGTAGCCCAAGATGTTTTGGTTTATTAGTGAGTTACCAGTTGGCTATAACAGTTTAGTTGATCTGTCAAAACTCGCTTCTGTGAGCTGTAAAAATTCAAGTGCACATGGCGTTTGCAATTTCAAGGCCCCTTCGATCTGTTTCAAATCAAAATCTGAATTTATTCATTTAGAAAATAAGCACCCTTGGGCGTAGCCCTTGGCGAGGCTCTGTGTATAAGTTTCTGACTAAAAAAAATATATTTTAAATAAAATTAATAAATATTATGAAAAGGGGTTTGAGTATTATGGGCTTGCATCTATACCAGACAAGGACAAAGACATGACATGAAATCGATATTTGGTATTGTGTTATTATAAATTTACAATTTAACACAGAAAAGACATCCGAGGTAATATAGAAGGGGAAAAAAGGAGATAGGAAAGATCGCAAAAAATCAAGAATTCTGTTGCTTCACAACGGGTTATCTTGCCACTGGTGAGGCTTGACTGACAATAATGGAAGCAAGGTCCACGAGTTTGGTCCAGAGGTGTGCCAGCAGAGGGTTGGCGTACAAACAGAGATAGCTGATTCACTGTTGTTCTACGCCAATCCGCAGCAAAAAATGGAGGCTGCACAAAAATGATTGGCTAACCATATATGCCACATAGAAGACAATCACACATCATTCTGCTTGCCTCATACAGGCAGACAGAATGGGTGCATCTAGTAAATGAAAATTTAAGTATAAATAGTATACCCTTATGGGTGTAGCTACCAGGAATAAACTGAGAGGCTTAAGCTCCACAATTCTAAGAGAATATATACATTTAGAACATAATTTGACTTATGATTATTATTAAGAATTAATAGTGCATAATTCTCCTCTTACATGAATGTACAAGGCTGTATAGTAGTTGTATGCTATATGAACTATTTGAAAATTTAGATTATTTACATTATATATTTATACATAGGCACGAGCCACAGTTGGGGTGCTATTCAGACATAAAGATTGCTGCACCATGTGAACAGCATACCAATTTGATTATCCTATTATAGCTAATCAAGGAAATCAA
>SDVV010011889.1:0-15677 GCA_016164225.1 Gammarus roeselii | reverse complement strand
ATTGAAAAGACATTTACATTGAAAATTTGCTCATATAGATCTCAGCCAGCTCCCCAGAAGGGCATGGCTCTGAGTATAGATGATACGGGGTACCTGGCATCGCTCATTGAAATGGTAGTTGACCATTTTAAATGCAGACATGTACGCGACTGTCATCAAAACATTCAACTTGATCTCCTTAAGTTCTTTTAGAAGATGTAACTCTTTGAAATCGAACGAAGTCAGAACAAAAGTTTTAATTGGGGATAAAACTGGGAGCGGAATGACGAACGACAAAGCGGAATAGTGTTTTATAGTGAATACATTTCTTTACAAGAATTCAATGATTATTTTTCATGTAAAGGAGCACATGAGTCTCATTATTCCATACTCAAAATGCTTGCATATAATAAATATTGTGCTCTGATGACGAACCATTTAGGTAACTCTTAGACTCTTTAAGAGAACATGGGAGACCCATAGAGGACGCTGAGGAATGGATGGTTTATTGGAGTAAACATGGAAAGGTTCCTTTAGCTTCGTTCAGAGATGTTACTCCGGGTGACGTTCTGCTTTTAATAATAATGAAGGCAAGATGGTTATCAAGACAGATCACTAAGTTATCATTGCGACTATCGCAAAAACTTGAATGTTGAAACTAGTTCCATTACATTCTTATTTAAACTTGATTATATTTCACACTCACACCCCAAACATTTGAGTTTCATTTGATGATGTTGGTTTCCTTGTTTTCGGATGCTAGTTGAAACAGCATATGTTTTGTTCAGTTATTATTTATTTTCCGATCAACGTGGTTTCCAGAGTGTGATCAGGAATTGCTTCTGATGCAAACGGTGGGGTTGCAGGTATTTTTATTCAGAAAAGAACATCTGTTTCCGATCATCTGCAGCGAAGAAAATATTCCTGTGGTGTCACCCATGATTTGAATTCAACAGTTAAGATGCGCAATCACTCCAGTCGTTCATTTAGCTGATTGAACAGATACAACAGTTAAGATGCCAATTACTCCGTTCGTTCTTTTAGCTGACAACAAAGTTAGACAAACGATAGACTCGGCATCGCAAAATCTGCAGAGCAACGGTCTTGCTTTAACGGTCTGTGACAAAAAAATAAGGTCAGCAAACTAAAGCAATGAGCTCACTATGTCTGGATTACGAATTACCTATTTGTTTAACTTTCATAGGAAATTAATCTATGTTAAAGCAATGGTGTAGATGCTGAAATATTTCATGAATTTTTGTTATTAATTGCTTGTCAGCAGTCTGCTCTCAATTGCAAAACAAAGCTTGCACTTGAAGGTCAACAACTTTTCCGACATACGAATACTTTCATTTGAAATGACGGTACTTTCCGATATTAAGGACCAATCATCAAATTAACTTCATTATTTATCACGTTGCCAGGGATGTGATACGATTGAGTCATTAACCAAGCGATAACATTTAAACGACAATCAAGGTCATGGCGGAATACATCCGGCGGCTATAAAATCGATATATTTCCAATGAGGCCGTGCTCATTTGAGTTATTATTGCGATCACTGACAGCTGAGATACTAAAGTGCTATCAGATATCGTTGTTCATGCATGGTCACTCTTCTCTATCTAATTACATAACCTGTTATCAGATAAATTTTCAAACTTCTTTTGGAACGTTCCGCCTGAAAGTTTTTGCACACCTAATCGAGTTGAGGTGGCTCAAGTCAGCCCGCTCCGAAGAGTTGGCCCATGTCATTTCATTATCCGAAGCATTTCCATTTGCTTATTGTCTTTGCAACAATAATTCAATTGAATATATACATCATTGCAATTACTAGTGGCAATTACCACTAGACCACTTGTTCTTATTTTTCGATACATATTGCTCGAACGCCCGGTACTCTTCCATTATAAATTTCAACTAGTCATGATAATTTATTATGCCTGCAGTTTTTTCTCACAAGTCAACATTGATCGGGATAGTCACATTTTATATTGATGTTAGAATTCGGTTATTTCCTTTAGAAATGCCATATAATACCACCCTAATTTTGATATCTTCTCTCGTTGCACAATAGAACAAAATTCCTTAGTTCGGTGGTTTAGCCATGCCGTGCTTCTTGAAACTTTTCAATAATAGATTTAGTTTTATCTACCGCTTTGTCATGTATAAAACAAATTTCCGCTTCAAATATGTTGTAGGAGGAGTTTTCGCAAGAACTGAAACGATCCATTAGTGTGATTGCTGGATGAATATGTTTTGCATACACATAATTGTGTATAATTCAATATTCAACAACGGTTTTTGTCATCTCTAATGGACTACATCAGAAACACAAGAAATCTGTAAACAAAATGCGTATCATCATTCATGTTTTGGTATTTCTTTGTGGCTCATAATATGTAAGCGAAGCCGCCTAATAATGGACCAAATTCATGTCAGACAGATATGAATCGTTCCTAGATTATGATTTATAGACGTATAAAAAAATATAAGCCGAAAAGTATTTTCTCTAAAGACCCCGCTGGACGAACAATATCAGTAGCTTCGAATTTACTTTTCAACACATAATCTTGAGAGACAGTAAAGCGTGAAAACTCGCCTGTTTCGATAGAAGTACACAACATTGAGAATATTGTAACTAACGAACATTTTATGCCAGCCGAATACTGGTATGAACTTCGACAGTAAATTGGTTTTGGAACAACCAATCCCGATAACAATCATCAACCATGGTCAGACTATCCAACTATGGTCCGATAGTAGGAGGTGACAGATTGCAAAAAATATAATAATCCGTATAATTTCGCTTTAAAATATGATGATCTACACAGTTATAAATCAACGTCAATTAATTGTGGGCGCTCGGCTTCTGTCAGTGACAGTGGCTGCTTCTAAATATACGTTATTTTGTGAAACGATAAGTTACGGACACCCATAGTCTGAAAGTTGATCACAATTCTCATTGTTTAGTAACAAATCTCATTGTGAAAATTTGATGGTCATTCATTTGAGTCTACTTTGTATAAGGGTTTGGATACTAAAGTACGATATCAAATTCCTGCAGGGTAAGCAAGGGGCCTGCATTTTTTGTATATGTTCATTATGATGCGGGTCAACGAACTTACCCATAGAAAGTGATGACTTTCTACTCACATTGCAAAACTGCACCGTATGTTGCTCCTTAAAAGATGCGTCTGTAAAGCATTCAGTTGCAGAACAATGTAGCTGGTATAGTGTACGATGAATCCCCACAGTGTACCAAGTTACCTAAAGTTTGCCATTTTTAAACCTGTATAATCGGTATTGGGGAAGCGAAATGTGCAAGTAATTCGTGAAAATAATGAATTAAATGTAGGTAAATGTGTCAGATCGGGACTGGAATCAGTGTCTTAAAAATTGCATATCAAACTTCTTAGATCATGATAATAGGATTTTTTTTATCATTTTTCATGATTACTTCATTTGATCATCCTCGAATCTCAGCCCTGCATTTCACTTATTTCTGAGAGGTTATAAAATAAATAATCAAGTAAATACAGATTACCTAGTTAAACCTACAATTTTTTCTTAACGATTTGGGTATAATTACGTGGAGTGGTCAGAGGAAAAAAAATCCACTGCAGAAATTCTGCGTTAAATCCGTCCAAAAAAAAAATCAGTCACGGCCAGGGATTGCAGTGGAACTTTGATGAGCTTATGTGTTGGTGGTGTATCTATTTTCGTTGTCAGTTCTTCTATCGTTACTGCAAGGCCCGTGATTACTACTCGCACGTGTGGTGCGTCTTTGATTACTGCTGGGCTTAGCGGCGGCCGCTGGCTCAATCCGTTGGGCAATAATGACGGATAATGTTTTTTTGACTCAGTTCCGGTGATGAGACCAGCAGCGATGTCCCGAAGCATGTATTCGTGGGTATCGAGACCAGATGTTTTTTTATGCCTGCCTTATCGGGACTTCGATTAAATTCTAGTTTGTTGGTAGATCATCGGTTCCCAATTTTCCGATAACGGGTTTTGCTGATTCTATGATTTTAAGCGATTAATTAGATGCATCCTTTTACTCAACGTGTTTTTTATTTGGTTCATGGCGTAGGATATCTGTGACATGGATGTTCGCGTGCGATCATTTGATGATTTTAACCATGGTTTTATACCTTCTCCATGTATTTACCGTCTGCGCCACCATGGCAACTATAGAGAGAAAATAAAAGATGTGAGTCGGGGGTGAAGAAAGCCAAGAGGAAAACTGACGCCAGGTGGGCATGTGTTATGCTAGAAATTTGCGACTTACAAAACGATGTTCCTGGAAGAAGAAAAGAGGGTGATTAAGGGGGAGACCGGAAATGAGTAGACGGTGAACGATGGAAACGCCCGGCTGTTGTTGGGAAGTGTTGATGCACGGAGGAGGTGAGCCAAGTATCTTGATGATTTGCTAAATGTTGAGGATTTCAGAGAGGCTGACATTGTAGCTGTAGGTGGTGGTGCGTGGTTGACGGTGTTTGAAGAGATTTTTGAAGCCGGCATTGTCAGGAAAGAATTGCGGGAGGCAACATAGGTGATATAGACAAGGAAAGCCCGTGGTTTGAACGGCGCTGTAAGTGAGTTTCTGACGATGGTTGAAGTAACGATAGTCGAATAGCTGGCGAGGCTAGTGAATATGTGTTTGTGTCGGGCGTGGTTTTCCATTGTGTGGCGCAATACTTTCATTGTTCCGCTGTATAGGGCAAAGGAGATGGCAATGAATGCTGCAACTCGATACGTAATAGTCTGTTATGTGTTGTCAGCAAGTTGTACGGGAGAGTTCTTAATAAGAGGATTAGAGACTGTAAGGATGCTGTAATCGGTGAGGAACAGTGTGGCATTAGGCGTGACATAGGTGTACCGATCAGATTTTTGCACTGGGACAAGTCTGTGATAAGTACCTATCAAAAGGAAAGGAGGTGGTGTGGGCCTTCATCTATCTGGAAAGGGTGGCGTCTGTAAAGAATGGGCAGAAATCTGAAGAAAACTGTTCAGAGTTTCTACAGTATGTTGTCAGGAAAACATTTGACAGAGTGGGAAGCGGGATGAGCGTTTGGTTCACCGTGAAAGTGGGACATAACAGGGCTGCGTTATGGCCCCCTATATGTTCAATCTCTACATGGATGGTGTGGTCAGGGAAGTGGACGCGTGTGTATTGGGTCGGGAAGGGGGAGCTGGCAGTTCAGTAAGCTGCTGTTTGCGGATGATTCGGCACTGGTGGCGGACTCTGAAGAGAAGTTGTGTAGACTAGTGTTGGAGTTTGGCAGACCGTGTGAGAGGAGAACGCTGCAAGTTAGCGTAGTAATGAGATGTAATGTGATGTAACGAGATGTTTGAGGAATGTCAATGTGAGCAGATCAGTGTCCTCCTCAATCGAGAAATATTAGAAAAAGTCAGTGTTATAAGAACCTGTTCTTTCATGTGGAGATGACTGAACTGGTGGAAACTGAGGTCAATTCGCGCGTGAAGGAAAGGTGTAAAGTGTCGGTTGCACTGACGAGTGTATGAGCTAGAGAATGTTGGGCTTCGGAGCAAAGATAGGATTGTGGGGGAGGGGGTAGTTGTCACAACTGTGCTCTACGCAGCTGAGACATGGAGGGTGAGGGCAGAGGGGAGAACAATGTGGAATGGTTTCGTGTTGAAATGTTTGAGGAACATGGCAAGAGTGACGCTGAGAGACAGAATCAAATAATGACGTTATTCGAATGGAAGCGAGGATAGTGAAGAAGTTAGAGACAGAGTAGATTCACGTGTTCTGAGATAGTTCGGACGCATGGTGAGGATGGGTGAAGTTTGAGTGGTGGAGTGGTGAAAAGTGTAGTGATGATGGAGTTGAGTGAGCGAACGTAATCCTAGAGGTAGACCGGAGTTTGGGTGGATAGGTGGAGTGAAACAGATGTTAAGAAGGAGAAACATAAATCTCTAGGTTGCAGGAGAGCGTGAAATGAAAAGGCGTTGTTATGGGCGGCTTCAATGATGACAGCCTAGGTCCCATCCGCAAAGAAAACCCCAAGTCGAATTCCTGATGGACTGCCCCCAAGTGTAAATATAAACTTCAAGTGGTGTGATGTAGCCAGCAATGGGCTGGAATGATAATAAATATGCTATCAGCTGTCAGTCGATGCAGCTGCAGGACTGTCAACCTCTGAATACAACTGTGATTTTTCTAATGCTAAATTTGTAATGCCAGAAGACAATTATGGTATTAACCAGGCATCACAATGAACTACTTTATTTCAGCTCTTCAGTAATAAATGCTATAAACAAAAGAGTAATTGAACTAATGACATGGACTGTTCTATTTAAGTAGCCCAACACTAAAAATCTAGTTGATCAGATAACGTGCTAATATTATTGGCCAAATGTTCAACCAATATTATGATACAATTGTCGAAATTGTGCCATGTACAGAATGCTCTATTTTCCCTGGCAAATGCTATTTTTTTGGGTATAATGCAGTTTTAGATCCCTATATGCTGCCTGGGCAAAAGGCTTGTATAATTATGGTCCAGAATAATGATCTGCTATAAATTTGTCAATATAATGACACTTCTGCTATTGGTAGCAGGCCTAGCTGGTCAGACCTATTATGTCAATGTAATGACAGGTCAGAATTACTGCAAGGCTACCTCACCAATGTAATGGCACTTCTGCACATGGCAGGCCTAACTATATATTCCAGACCCTGCCATGTAACGACAGAGAATGGATGTGAATGAAAGAGTTTTGGCGCTGTCCTAATGTGCTTTCCCGCCCTAGGCATCGCGTTGACAAATGGTATAGTCGAGGGCGGAGCAGCCCATCCACTCTGACGTGGCAGGGGTAAACCAGTGTTACTGTCGGGCCCTTCGGCTGACACTGGCTTTGGACCGGTCAGTCGGTCGGACCTTTAGCGCAAAAAGTCACAGTTTGTTTCATCGTGAGTGGATGAGAGGAGGGTGATGTGCGCTATGTCATCCGCCAACCCTCTTCCGAGGGGATTCGGCCTTGTGTCTGTATCTGTATCGTTGGTACCATTCCATTCGTATATTACCTATCGATTTTATGAACACGTGAATCATGTGAAACATCAAATATTATCTGCAGAAGCTGCAGCGACATTTTGCAGTGATGAGGTTTAGCAGAATCGTTCAAGTACGGTCAAGTGGATGCTATGACTTATATCCTCAGGTCGTCGAGATAGAAACCGAAAAGACTGACTTGAGTCAACAATTGACTTACGTGAGTTGAAGATATATTGTCCTGTAAGGTAGCCAACTTGATAGCCGATAGATCCCACCACACCTACATTAGCGATTCACCGCATTTACTCAGGTTTCTGTTGCGTCAGTGGAGCAGCAAGCAAGGAATGACATTTGTCTTGAACAACCTCTGCTGTCGTCAGCCCTTTGTCGAGTGATGTTAATGGGACAGTCGGACGGGCGATTCCTACATCAATTCCTTTTGATTACATAAAGTTAGTGTTTTAACGTGAAAAGTTTGCTTTAATGATCCTAAATGCAACACCGCACAAAATGGGATTTTAATATCCCCGTTTACTGCTCCATGTTCTTCAAAACAAGACGAAATACGGGAGTAATTTCGAGAATAAGCAAGGCTCGTTTCTGACACGGTTGCAAAGATAGCTGGATCATGTTTCATAGATGGAAGTTCAAATTCGATAGATAAAAATTAAGTCTTGAAGAGTGTCAAAATGCAAGAACAATTTCATGTCTAATAGAAGCCTATTAATGAAAATTGAATATTGAATCGGAAGACATTTATGCCAGTCAAAACATGCAAGGACAACTGAAGGTAAGAAAGTACATCCTCTTTTTCTCTTCTTGTTTGAAAGAAATTCCCTGTAAAAAAAATCGGCGTGTTTGATATTTGTTCGATGTTATTCCAACTCGTGATGTTAGAGTTCAAAGTCTTCAAAGGAAGGGCCTCACTTACAATAATCAGACAAAGCACTAGTTTACCATGAGTCATGAACACTCCTTAACAATTTGAGCGTGTACAATTTTTACGTGAATTTGAAAGATGTTTGCCGCATGAGTCAATCACTGACTTTCCATCACGTCTTGGGGTGGATGGATGAATGTTCATTTGTTCATTATACAGATCTTTAACACTTTCATTTAGTACTTTATTGTTGCTTATTTCGTCAGTTTTATTATCAACCTGTGCCCTTTTTTCATAGTGATAAATTTTGCATTAGCTATTATATATCGAGGCTAGTCGAGACTAGGTGACCCGGGTAATGGGGGGAAACCTGGAGGTTTCGGGAACCCGGGTTACTTGGAAAACCAGGAGGTTTTGGGGGAATCCCCTTTGACCCTTCTGAGGCCTATTGTGACACCCTTGAGACCCTTTGGGACCCTCTTGAGAAACTTTGGTACCTTTGGTACCTACACTGCTGCCACCAGTACTGCAGTTAGAACACCAATGAGAGCAGTGACTGTTGTAGGGGCAAGAAGAGCACTGGCAGCGAGTAGCTCAAGGTACTCGGGCACATAACTCAGCCCCCCCCCCAGTCGCTTAGCTCCACTCCCTTGTCGAAGAGGCGGTGGTAGAAGATAAGCAGGTTTTGGTCATTTCGGTTTAGGGTGCCGTTCAGGAAATGCCTACGATTTAGGGTTCCATTTCAAAAAAGCTTGAACGGGTGTTGCATCTGACGAAAAGGTGGTAAATTATTTGAGTCTAACAAAATTGTTTTGAATGAACCGTACAGCTTTTCCAGATTATATGATATATAGACTGACGTCATAACAGAATGTTTGTTACTTTGCTTTCACGATTAGGCAATGAAATACATCCTATGAAACACAGGTTCGATGTATGTTCGGTTGCATGTTAAATATTTACGGGAAATGGATAGCAGATGCCAATAGGAATGTTCCACATTCGCTGTTGCTATTAAAAAAATGCAGGTTATTTGGTGTCGGAAACCTAAGCTATGGGGACTATTCGGTCTCGATGAACTACAACAGGGAGATGTTCATCGCTTCTTAGCTGTTCCTCGGAGACGCTCTGCCAGGTGGCAGTGATACGGAGCGAAGTAGATTCTTAAGAGCCTAGGAAGACTCCCCGCTAATACCACTCGCTGTTCAGAGCTCGTTGCATGACGGCCATAAACAAGACATTGCACTTTGATGCAGCGGGCAGTTTGGGATGCACTGCAGAGACACGGGCAATGCAATTAGGCACTACAGTCGAGGGTAGCGGGCAGTGTGTGATGATTTGTTGGAACACGGGCAAGAAAACAAGGCACTACTTTAGTGCAGTAGGCAGTTTGGGATGCCACACACGCAATGCAAATTTACACTGCACTCGAGGTGAACGAGCATTAAGGGATGTTCTGCTGGGACACGGACGAGTGAACTGAGCACTGTTCTCTGTTTCAGCAGGCAAGATGGGACGCCCCGCCGAAGCGCTCGCGAGTGAACTAGGCACTGTTCTCTGTTTCAGCAGGCAAGATGGGACGCCCCGCCGAAGCGCTCGCGAGTGAACTAGGCACTGTTCTCTGGAGCTGCAGTAAGTACGAAACGCCCTGCTGGGACTAGTGTCTGCGGAGATGAGCTCTGAGCGTTTGTAACTCTAAATCAAACTGAGAAGTACTCATCAGAGAATATTTTGAAATGAGTTTTAGTGGGATAAATCGGTGTTAAGAGCAGCTAGTGGTTGCTTAAGAGACTGTCAGAGTTGGTTAACTATAAAAACTTAGAGAGAACATACCTACAATATCGTTAGGGAGACTGCTCGCCATTTACCCAACTTTCCATTGCCAAGAGTCCGGATAGTTTTCTCTATATTACTTTTCATAGTATATTTTATGTGGCTCATGATTTTTTATTTGTATTCATGAAAAAAATGAATATATATATCTTTAATTACGAGCGACTTCTGGAAACTAAGTATACAGCATTTCTGTTCCGGGAGGGCCGTGGGTGCGGTTCCAAGTATGCTCTGTTGAGCAACCAATGATCAGTCTGTGTTTTCTAGACGCCACGGTTTGTGGCTGTGGATTTTGATACGACAACAACCCCATGACCATGAGAGTCGTTTATTTAACTCCTGAACATATATATTTAGTTAGCATTACTGTTATTTTACAGTATTTCCATAGTAACCATACCTTCACCCCATCCAAAAGCCGTCCGTTTCTCAACAAGATACCAAGGGCGGGAAAGCAAATTAGGGAAGCGTCATAACCAAGCAGGGCATCATCACGCCTATTTATTGTCAGCTCTATCGTTGCATCCACACCTTTTCCACTCGTTCCTAACGTCTGCTTCACGCCAACCATTCACCCAAACTTTGGTCGGCTGCTAAGCCTACGTCCCCATACCTCCGCTTTCATCACCCGTGCACATATCTCCCATCATCCATCCTCACCATGTGCCCGAACCATCTCAGAACACTTGATTCTAGTCGGTCCTCTAACTTCTTCACCACGAAGTAACACTATGCTCATCAATAAATATTGCATATCATTGGTGATTTCACGCAGAACACATATAATCGATTGAATAGGTTCACCAACGATATCAGTTCGGGTAAAAAAAAATGATTTCCTGCTACATGAAAATGCTTCACAAGTGGCTGCCACTCTGGATGTTTGTTCATGAGGCCTTAAATAGAGACCAATAAAATAAGATGATTGCGTGTCAGTTTGTGCTGACGAAGGTGGCTCATCTAAGAACCTTTGTTCTATTTCTAAACTATGTTCAAATGAAAAAAGACTCTCCACAATCAGTGACATATTTTCTTCAATTCTCGAACACCTCTCATATATTCTCTCCGAAAGACATCACAACCACAACTCGCTCTGTTGAGCCACTGCATAATGACTCCATTTGCGTTGCTCGGGAGTTCTCTCTGAAAATGAACATTAATGTTTTGGGCATCGTGAACAAGCATTAGAAGCTCACATTACAACTCTCACCATGAATTATTGTAAGCGCTTTTACGAAATTAACACTAATAACCGGACCAGAGTTGCAACATATCTGCCTCCAACTTGTTTTAGATCTGTTTTATCCTCGTTATATATATTAAAGAAAATTAGATTACTAGAGCAATTGCCGACTTACGATATTTCGCTACGATAACTTCAAATTAATATTTTATTGATGGTGCCTAATTATTAATTTTTACACGTCTCAAAATGGTAGCTGTGACAGAAACTTGACTTGTGAAGGTGATCTTAATTGATTGAGTGAATCGTAACTATAATTGATGATTGCATGTTTTTGATTCGTTTTCTGGGAGAGCTCGTTTTAGTAGAGGAAGAAAAGTTCTATTGGTTCACTAATAAGTGTTTACAAGCGTAAGAAGACAACAACAGGACAATTGGGCCAAGCTAGGTCCCCTTTTGAAAGCAAGATGATTAGTTCTGAGATGGAACGTCTAAGAGAGCTTCTTAGACGTTCCATTTATGTTTTTTATAACGTCAAGAAGAGAAACGGTTTAGCAATTTAGGGCAATTTATGTAGAACTAACCGTGCCGCTACTTGAACGAATCGATGGTATTGCTGTTCACACCCTCCGCTGGAAGTTTGTTCCAGTCTTCAACAACTCTAAACGTGAAGAAATTGCGTGTGATGTCGAGTGGTAAAGGTTTCCCAACGATTCTGTATCCATTGATCCTAGTCACTTCTTTTGTATCGTGAGCGAAAAGGCTCGCCCGGTCGACGTTTTCCTTACCCGTCATAATCTTTCACACTTTGATCATGTCGCCTCTGACTCGTCGTTTCTCTAGCGAACAAAGATTGAGTTCACGTAGCCTGTCATCGTACGATCTATTCCGCAGCGAAGGGATGATTATGGTAGTTCAACATCTTTTCTAAGATGGGGAAAACAGAATTGAACGGAGTACTCAAAATGCGGTCTAACAAATACGTTTTATAACTTGGGAATACTGTGTTTTTTTTTTTACGGGATGGTGCGGGATTTCATACCTAGCAGTTTGATGCCTTTCTTGGAGGCATCGTTACACTGCTTGCACATTTTTAAGTCGTTACTAATGATGACAAATGATCCATTCTCTTCGGTGACAGGGATGAATTTCTTTCTGGACATTGAATATTCGTGTTTGTGGTCATGAGAATCCATGTGCATACCTTTAAATTGGTCTACATTAAATTTCATTTGCCACTTTTCTAAACAGTGAACAATTTTTCTCAAGTCTAGTTGGATCAGCTGACACTCAAGTTCAGTTTGCACCTTTCCACCCATCTTAGTCCCGTCTGCAGCTGGCTAGAGTTTGAGAGTACATTGCTATCGAGATCGTCAAGGAATATTATGAAGAGAACTGGACCAAACACGGATCCTTGAGACACGCCGCTTGTAACATTACCTCAGGGGGAGGAAGCTCCGTTAAGTACAACTCGCTGCCGTTTGCCCGTAAGCCAGGACTTTATCTAGTTTTTAAGCTTGGCTCGAATACCGATGCTGTGCAATTTACTAAATAGGCGATTGTGGGGACTTTATCAAAGGCCATCTGAAAGTCAAGTTAAATGATATCGATTGGAGATTTTGTGTCATGGATTTCGATTATATTCTTGAAAAAGGTAGTAGGCTCGTAAGACAGGAACGGTTGTGTCTAAATCCATGCTGGGAGTCGCCAATCATTTTGTTTGATTCTAAGAATTTTGTAAATTTATCCGTTATTAAACTTTCCATCAATTTTCCATTGACTGAGGAGAGACTAATTGAACAGTATTCGCCCGAACACTTTTAGACCCTTTTTTCAAATTGAGGTAACATTGGCCTTTTTCTAGTTGTAAGGGCAGGGGCTATTTATGAGGGATTGGGTGAAAATGTTTGATAAATTTTGTTGAGTATTGTTTAGCGATAAAGAATAATGCAGAAGTGACCCAGACCGACATCGAAGCTGAGGGCAGTGGTGATTGGAATGACTCCAGATAAAAAGTTAGTGTATTGTAGGTTTTGGCAGAGGTGATGGTAACGGAAGCGTCACGTCTATCCATTGTGGTAGCGGGGTGTCGGCAGAAGTGTGGTGGGATGATTCATGAATGTTTGGTGAGGTTACCGAACGTATGTCATGCACCTGCTGGGCGTCGTTTTGCTTACTCGGTTAGTGAATTGTAACTTGAGAGGTATTACTGCATTTTGTGTGACAAATGAGACGTCTTAATATAGCATGAGTCAAGCGGAATTAATTAAAAGACGAAGCCTTTTCTGGACTCAGAAATCTTGCTGTCAAATTATCTCCCATAAACCATTAGAAAGTGTCTCCAATTGGGTGAGTTTCGGGGGTAAAGTTGCCTAATGCAACCAATCGCAATGTGTTCAAAATAGTCAATGGTATTTCGAATAATTTTCGCGATGATCATTTCCCCCACACAACTTTTCCGTAAGATTCAGCTGAATCAGCTCGTGCAAGCATCGAATGAACAATATTGAACAATCTTATGTATTAACCCAGCATGATGAATAGTGGAGACTTCTTATTCTTCTTAAGCGACGGTGTGTGCTTGCTAAACCCAACTGAACAAGCATCCCACCACATTCAGAAAGTTTACAGTGGTATACAAACAAAGTATTACACAAACCCAGTTATATTTTACGGTTCATTTTTCGGTGTTCACGTGAACATTAATATTGATAAGCATCTAGTTTCCAGATACCGAACGAATTGAATTATCGTAGCAATGAAACAGATGTTATGAGATTATTTCAAAGTACATGAGTTTCGAACTTATCGTAGTTTTAAATTAGGATGAAATAGTTAGCCGAGAATTTTTTGATCGGCCTCAATAGGAACTACATAAGATAGATGTTACTACTTCACAGATATTGAGAGTAATTAAGGGATTTTATTTCCCTGTCGTATGCATCAATACCCTAAAATCACATCCGCATCACTATTTGCAGAGTAATCTTCTCCGTCTTTCAAGAATTTGATAAGCAAGTAATCTGCTGAAGTAAAATATCAAATTACCGGGATTATGTTAAATGAAGATGATTATATATTTTTAATTCTACTGAATCATTTTATTCCAAAAATCTAAAACAATTCACATTCTGACAAACCTACATGCAAGTTGAATTATTTGATACCTGATGAACGGGTATCTACTTCCAGATGTTTACATCGGTTGGCGTTCTAACAAATGTAAAATAAAAACACATAACTATTTTCACACATTCCTTTTGAATCAGATGCTCTCATTTTTTGTAGCTATTGAAATTCAAATTTAGCCATTTTGTCCCTTTTACTCGTACCCATGATCTAAGCCCCGTACAATAAATTCCCCGAAAACATTTCTTTAGCTACCCAAGGCACCGCTTTCATTTCACTCCTGTAAATAACAGTACCTTTAACTCTGCCTTTCTTATCATTTTACCGCTTTTTATTCGGCCACACTCCTTGCACTATGTGGGGTTCAATATTCACAACACTGTACGTCCTCATATATAATTTTTTGTTCGTGATTTGAAAATATATAAACATATAAATCCCACTAGGGAATCTGATATTCATGGAAATCTTACATGTGGCTTCGTGATTTATAAATATTTGCGTGATTCAAGCCAGCTGGATCACGCGCGACAAGTGGCTGGGTCGCATACGTTTTTCAATATGGAATATGCCATCACGGAAGTGCTCTGCCCTGATTTTTTTTAACCATACTGCCTAAGAAGTTTTAGATTTTTTTTTCGTGAATCTCATGACCCAATGTTGAGAGCATGGGTCGTTTAGAAGCTCTCGTGCGATTGCTGTCAAAAGTCTTAAGTGGGAACTACAGCTATGCATATCTTTCGACGCAGTTCCTAGCGCTAGTATCCTGCTGTCATTACACTTTTAAGTTCAACAATTACTTCCACCCTTCTTTCACTCTACTTTCCGTTGCCGTTTATTTGGTTTATCCCCCACAGAATCTCTTGAATTCAGAAACTCAAATTCCAAATTCATATTTTATCTCTTGGAATACAAAAAATGGCAAAAGACGCCTGAACGACTGTTGCAAGGGGAAATATTTCATGTGCTTTGTTTAATTTACAAATAAGTGTGCACTTCAAATCACTTTGGGTACACTGGAAAAGCATATTGACGTCGTGTTTTCTCTACAGTTATATCTACAATAAGAAAATAATAAAAACAATTGTATTTATGTTGGTATTAAGGTTTCGTATTTTCGTCTCTCATTGCAGAAAAGCAATTGTAAATTTTGTTATCCCAGGCCTAATTTCAGACTTCACTAGTGTAACGGCCTGGCATATTCATGGCATTTAAGGCTATTACCTTGAGTAATGACCGCATTGCGACGATTGCGACATTATTGTGATGCACGGTCCGCCTCTCTTAACTGCCCCCGAGGGACTGCTTAGACCCTCATATTGGAGTAGACGACAACGGGATGTGGGAATATTGTAACTTCTTGATTATATTCAATGCGATAATCGCATAATCAAAAATTATACATCTTTTGTGGTGAGGAGTGGGAATTCCTCATTTTAGAGAACGTGGTTTTGACACTTATATTTTCTACAATAGCGTTCCTTTAACTGCTAAAACAAGTTAGAAATAATTTACATCTAAACAAACTTCATCTCTTTCGTGGTTTGTTTTATACCATCAGTTATTCATTCGGTTGTGCGGCAAATAAAAGTGTACCTCATAACCTCGACCAGGTGCGGAAAACTTCGTTTTCCATATCTCTCTCTCT
>SDVV010011888.1:0-15677 GCA_016164225.1 Gammarus roeselii | reverse complement strand
AACAGGGATGGTGAAAAAGTTGGAGAACAGAGTGGATTCGCGTGTACTGAGATGGTTCGGGCACATGGAGAGAATGGATGAAGGGAGATTGGTGAAGAAGGTGATGAATGCGGAGGCGAGTGGTCGCAGGCCTAGAGGTAGACCGAAGTTTGCATGGATGGATGGTCTGAAGCAGGCGTTGGGAAGGAGAGACATGAATGTGGAGGTAGCGAGAGAGCGTGCAATGAAAAGGCGTGAGTGGAGAATGATTGTGAATGGTTGATTTTGACGCTGCTCTGATGTGCTTTCCCGCTCTTGGCATCCCGCTGCCGGGATGGGCGTGGGTGGGGGGGGGCCGGTAATTATGACGCGGCGGGGGTAAACCAGTGAAAACTGTCGGGCCCTGCTGCCGACGACGGTTCCTCGGACTGCACTCGGGACCCAGAGTGTAAGTTGAGGGGCTACCGGCCGGACCCTTTAGCACAAAAGGGCTAAATTGTGTGAGTGTGAGCGTATGAAGGTGTGAGGTGCGCCTTGCCGTCGACCACCCCCCTTTCTGGGGGATGCGGCCTAGTGTCTGTATCTGTATCTACGTCTTTCCTGCCACACGAAAGTTGGACTAAGTTGGTTATAAATCTATCTGCAGCTTAAAGCATATTCTTTTGTACTGTTCGATTCCTATGGTATCCTATCCTGCCTATACGCCAGCACGGTTCTGTCTGGACCTTTCACAGTCTGTTCGCTGGCATGTGTCTGCTGCCGGGACACTGCAAAGGTGAGACCAACAAGACAATACATTACGTACCTTTGCTTAGATTCCTCGGAGTAGTCTGAGCGAGAAGCCGGTATATGCTCTCCCGTTCGGCCAGGACCTCGAGAGGATTACCAGCACCACCCGTCATCGCCCAAGATCTCATCATCCAGGCCGCGTCGAAGGCACTAAGGAAACCTCGCGCGCAGCCGCTGCCCGTCGGCCAGAACGGCTCCAGCAAACTGTCGCCCACCAACCCCATCAGTAAGCGGTGGCCGTGGACCTGACGACAGGGTGTTGAAATAAGTTAATTGAAAATGAGGTAGAGGCCATGTGATGAACTGATCCTTCCTCATCCGAAGTAATAAAGCAGTGCCTTCACTACTACCATGGTGAGCAATTACTACACCCCTCACCAACCTGATGAGTGACACCGACACATGCCAACACAGTCTGGGTGCTCCGCGAACAATCACACACAGCATGGTAGACAGGGCATCATGGACAGGCAACACACACACACAGCATAAACAGCATTAGCCAGCTCTGGTTGGAAACTGGGAAACTCGCTTCTATCCGCAGGATGTAGGCTTCCTATTGTAGGAGAGGCAGTGTTAAGCGTCACGACACACAGCTCATCAACGCACTGTCCTCACAATTAAACCTGGTAAGCACCAAAAAGCACACCACCCAACAATGCACTGCCACCCCCTTCCCCACCTTGTCAAGAACCACAACACTCGCCTCGTAGCATGCACTGCCTCCCTTCACCCTTTTTAAGAACCACAACACTCGCTCCATAACATGCACTGCCACTCCCACCAACCTGGTGAGCACGACAGGCGTTTTCTGCCGCAAACATGGACGTGAAGTCGAACATTGCAACGTCGGGGTGGCCGTAATGATTGACGGCGAAGTCAAGGTGTGGCATTTGGTAGTTAGTAGAGAAGTCAGCAGCCTCTCTGGCGTAGTTTTGAAGTGCCTCGCGGTCAACGTTGTTGGGGTGAAGCAGTTGTTGTGTGTCCATCAAGTCCTGCGGGGAATAATAGCGCGGCTTACAACAACAAATCCGAGTGTCAATTGCGACTCAGATGGACTTGAACCATTTCCGCTAAGCCGTTTTAAAATGGATTAGGAGAAAGTAAATTTAAACCTCGGAACAATAATGAAGACTTTTTCACTGGGAAGAAAGGAAATGTACACCTTGGAGCAATATTAAATCATTTATCAACGGCATGATAGAAATACATAAATAAATTACGAAACATAAATGACATACAATTATTCACATAAAACTTCTTGAAATTATACGTCATTGACGGCCACTAGAAGACACACTTCCTTTTAAATTCACAGATACAGACACCAGGTCAAATTTTTCAGAAAGAGGGCTGGCCGACGGCAAGGCGCACCTCACGTTCCTCTTAAACCCTCACACTCAAACAATCTTAGCCCTTTGGCGCTCAAGGGTGCGACCAAGAGACTCCGCAAACACTTCGGGTCACGATTGAGGTTCGAGATCAGTGTCTGGAGCAGGACCCGACAGCGTTAACTGATTTTCCCTGCTCTGCCATGGTATATCCATGCAGCAATAGAAAACCGGCCTCTCTTACCCACGACCATCCCGTTTCTCAACGGAACGACAAGGGCAGGAAAGCCCATCAGAGTAGCGTCCAAACTCATCCATTCTCCTTTCACACCCATCCACTGCCCATTCTTTTGCTACCTCCACACTTATGTCTCTCCTTCCTAACGCTTGTTTCAAGTCATCCATCCACACAGACTTCTCGCTTTCATCATTCTTTTCACAAATTTCCCATCTTCAATCCTCACCATGCGCCCAAGCCACCTATGCAACCCTGAATCTACTGTCCTTTGGGTCGAGCAGAATTTCTTACATTAATACAAAAGCCCACCTTTGCATTAAAGAAAACTCTTTAGCATTTCAAAATACCATAATCACAGCAAGTTCAGAAGTTGATTTTGAAAAAACAAAACTACATTACGAAAAATTACAACGTGGAGGTCTACATATGGTCATTTAATTTGGTTCACAGAATACTGGCATTGTTGGTGTAGCATGTGAAATTTGAACAAACTTCATAAAAATTAGATCGGCAGTGAGCCAAAAAAAAATTACAAGTGCAGATCCAAATTATGGAGGAAATAAAACAAAAAATGCAACGATCTTTAGTTTGTGCGATGCTTTTTTGACAAATTCATGCATTAATGGCAAAACCATAGCATTTTGAGACCCTTCGCAAGTAAAAAGTGAAGAGCGACACATGTGAAATGGCCATCTTCAGAGCGCAATTTAGGAAAAACAAGAAATATTTCTGGGAACTGTAGGAATGTTTATTTTCTACATTTCAAACCATGAAGCTTTTAAATCTATTGACTATTGACAAGGTCTTAGCATATAGAATTGGGTTCAAGAATCGGCATGAAGATTAGAGATTAAAGTGACAAGGTAAGACATGAGGAACGGGAACTGAAAAATGAATCTCAAACGCCGTATGAAAGTGAATTAAAAAATTGCTAAGATCAGACCGAGCTTGATAGCTGAATTGGAGTTCTGCGTGGGGTGCTGTTCTTACATTATAGCTAGGAACTGTCCTAATCCAAACACTATTGGCAAAGCCTTGGCATTTTAAAACATTTTCTCGAATGAAGCATCAAGAGCCACACCTGAAAAACTGCGAGAGCTAGATGGAAAATTGATAACGAAATCCGATAAAGCCAAAGAGGAGCTCTGAATAGGCTGTTTCTCTTCAGTTTAAGCTCGTTACACGTCAAGATCCGTGTCTAATTGACCACGACTAAGCATTTGATAGTGAAAGATGGATGCTAGCAACGACATCACACCTTTACGGCCTGAGTGGTCTTAAAGGTTAAAAACGTTATTCAGTTTGAAAAAGATTTTCATTACAGTATCCCCCCCCCCCATTGATCGTTTTACATAGTGTATTGCACGTCACAATTACTACAAAACTGAAGGCGGTAGCCACGTTTGGGTCAAGAGAGCTCCGAAACCAGACGGATGGAATCAAGGTCCGAAACGCTTTTGCATATGTGAAACTCCTCATTCTGCTAACAAACGGGGGAAATTATACTAACACTGGCACACCTATAGCTACTAACCATTGGAGAATGAAATTATTCAAAAGTATAGATTTGGTCGACAAAAGTACAAATTTTGAATCACCATAATAAAAAAAATAACCGTAAAAATGAATGAACGATCATTCGAAATATGGATCTACATATTGTTTTTCAAATACAGAGTAGCTAAATTAATTTCATAAACTTGCTGTATCGCATAGCTACCAAAATACAAACTTAATAAATTAACAAATTCTGAAGCTACTCTTGTCCTTAAATTACAACGCTAGTAGATTTGATTAGATTAGAGTGTCAACAAAAAAACTGGTAGCTACTACCATAACAAATCCAAAAAGACCAATATACAGATACAGACACTAGGCCGCGTCCCCCAGAAAGGGGGGTGGCCGACGGCAAGGCTCACCTCACACCCTCACATGCTCACACTCACACAACTTAGCCCTTTTGTGCTAAAGGGTCCGGCCGGTAGCCCAACTTACACTCTGGGTCCCGAATGCACCGAGGAACCGTCGTCAGCAGCAGGGCCCGGCAGTTTTCACTGGTTTACCCCCGCCGCGTCATAATGGCCGCCCCCCCCCCACCCAAGGGCGGGAAAGCACATCAGAGCAGGGTCAAAATCAACCATTCACAACCATTCTCCACTCACGCCTGTTCATTGCACGCTCTCTCGCCACTTCCACATTCATGTCTCTTCTTCCCAACGCCTGCTTCAGACCATCCATCCACCCAAAGACCAATATAACGGGTGTAAATTAAAATTATTCTGCATCCCATTGAATCACCCATTGAACCAACCTCGATGATGACCCTCTTGTCGATTAGTGACTGTTTCTTTGCAGTCATCACAAAGTAGTGCGTCTCGTCCTTGTAGTATACAATATTTTCCAGATCAATCCCCGTAGCAGATCTCAATTCTTTGAAGAATTTTTGATTGAATATAAAGGCCACGCCACTGATTTCCTGGAGGATATAAACACTAAGTGGTAAATGGTGTCCGCTAGTAGCTTCGACAAAAACAAAAGAAAAGAAAACGACAGTTTGACAGGAATGTAACTTAAAAAATATATATATACTAGAAGCATTGATAGTAGATTAGATTAGAATGCCAAGGCTTTTTATTGCACTGGAGTCCTTGTCCTGCTGGCACTGAACGTGGAACCAGCAATTAGCGCTGCATCAAGATCTCGACAAATTGTCTTCTATCTCTGAGTTCGTTTTGGTTCAAGGCATGCTCAAGTACCTGCAATTGTAAGGAGAGGTCAATATAGTATTCTATTCAAAATTAGTAACGAATAGTCATCCTCAGGGATAGAGGAATCGATCAACAGGTAAAATAAGATGCGATATTCACATTAAATTCATACCAATTTGATTTCAGCAAATAGATTGATTTCTCGAAGGTAGCCGAGAAGTGGCTCCACGCTGAATTGTTTCATAGAGAACTCTGTAAGCATTAGGCGGAGTAGGGTACAAGAGCCGGCTACCGGGAAAGTGGGTGCATCGGCCTTTCGTCTGGGTTGAGCATTCAGATGACATGGGAAATTGTAAGGGGAACCGGACAGTCCATGCAAATGGAGGCGGTGGCGCTTTCATTAGGCGACTGTGCGTTAGTCTCTCGTATGTCCTATTCTGAATCGGCATAGAATAATCTCAGACCATCAAGATCTATTATTTGAGAGGCCAAGGGTGCTGGTGTCTTTGCAAGTGCGCAATTTATTTCTCAGGGAGACATCAGCCCATTCAAAGTTCTATTTGTTTGAAGCAGCCTTTTTAATTGCTGGGTTAAAGTCTTCATACGGAAGTGGGCCCAAAGCGTCCTCCACAGTACGAGGTGGCCCTAACTAAGCAGTAAGGCGCTCGGGCTTGAGACAATGTGTTGTCCCACGTACAGATACAGACACTAGGCCGCATCCCCCAGAAAGGGGGGTGGCCGACGGCAAGGCGCACCTCACACCATCATACGCTCACACTCACACAACTTAGCCCTTACCACGTAGAACGCGAAAATACTTTCTGACAGGTTCGCAAGCCAGTACAGGAATAATAATTCAACTTCCAACAGTGGTGCTTACAGGACTAATACTTCAACAAAAATGAAGGCTTTATCCGTAACCATCCAAACAGGTCATCGTTTATGTGCTCTCTTATTACTAAGCCTAATTAAGCCTAAGTGAATCCTTCGATCTATTATTCAATATCTTGCAAGTCACGAGAAAAGGACAGGAAACGTTAATTTGTTGTAATACGTACTACGATGTCGTGGGGGGGGTCTGAATAAGTACTGTACTTGATATTCTTCCACCCTTGGATTTACTAAGCAAGCGTTAATATTGTCTTATCTAAGACCTGCCTGGTAGCCGGGGTACTAAAATCTTGCTCCTGTATCCACCGCGTGTCGTAGAAGGCAACTAAAAGGGCGCCTCGTAGCCGTGAGTATAATCGTGCTACCGTATCCCCTTCGTGTCCTGAAAGGCGACTAAAAAGGGCAGGACAATGGGGCTAGAAATCCCTTTCTCTGTAAAACCTTTTCTCAAAGACGGCAAGACGAGCGGGGGAGGAGAGGCTCACGCCTCTCCGAACCCTATTGTTAGGATCGCTGAATGCGCGTGACTAGTGCGAGTGATGTAAAGAAGAGGGAGATTGGCGAGATGTTTTTGAGGATGAAGTTTGATGTGTTGGCGCTGAGTGAGACTAAATCGAAAGGAACGGGAGAATGCGAGTTTGGTGTGGTAAGTGGAAGAAAATCTGGTGTGGAGGAAGGTTGGGCGCGAGAAGGCGTGGTTTTGATATCAAGTGATCGGTTGGCTAGTAGCGTTACCGAGTGGAAGGAGGTGTCGTCAAGATTGCTGTGGGTGACAGTCAAGTTAAGCGTAGAAAGATGGGTATTTGTGAGTGCATATGGTCCAGGAAGCAAAAGGAGTTAGGAGGAAAGGGAGCAATTCAGGACTGACCTGAGTGAGTGTATTGAGAGTTTTGGAGGTCAATTCAATGTAGTTGTACTGGGTGACCTTAATGCGAGAGCTGGAGATGCAGTGGTGGAAAGAGTGTAGGAAGGTATGGCGTTCCCGGTAGAAATGACTGTGGAGAAAACCTGATATGTCTGTGTATGGAGCAGGAGTTGGTGGTCGGGAACAGTTTGTTCAAGAAGCGAGATATCCACAAGTACACGTGGGTAAGGATGGCCCGTGGTGCAGTGGTGGAGAGAGCCCTGATGGATTTTGTGCTGATATCGAGGAGAGTGGTGGGGAGGCTGTTGGATGTGCGGGTGTTGAGAGGGGAGGGTGGAGGAGTGTCCGACCAGCTGCTGGTGAAAGCTACATTAAGAGTGGAGCAGAGGTGGAAGGGCAACAAAAGAGTGGGAGGAGGAAGAGAGGTAGTGAAATTGAGTGAACTGAATGTGAGAAGTAGAGCTGAGGAGTTCCAATAGGCGTATGAGAAGAATGTCACAACGTGAGAGGACAGGACCCGAGAGATGTGGAGGAAGAATGGGAGAAGTTAAGAAATGCGTTGCTGAGATGTGCGAAGAATGTGTGTGGTGCACGACGTGTGGGCGGGTGCAGAAGGAAAGGTTGCAAGTGGTGGAACGAGGAGATCAGATTAGATTGGAGTGTCAAAGCTTTCTAGTACACTGGAGTCAATGTCCTGGTGGAACGAGGAGGTCAAACTGGCGGTGGCACGGAAAAGATGAGCGTTTGAGGAGTGGTTGCAGGTGAAGTCGGTGGTGGCATATGAAGGCTACAAAGAGAGGAGAAACGAGGTGAAGCGGGTGGTGAGCAGAGCCAAAAGAGACGCGGATGCCAGGTGGGGCAGACATTTGTGCCAGAATTTCGAGGAGAACAAAAAGATGTTCTGGAAAGAGGTGAAGAGGGTGAGAAATGTAGAGACCGGAAAGGAGGAAGTGGAGAAAGATGAAAACGGCCAGCTGTTATTGGGAAGTGGTGAGCCGAGTATTTTGATGAGTTTTGAATATCGAGGATGACAGAGAGGCTGACGTTGTTACAGTGGGTGGTGGTGTTTGAATGCCAGTTTTGGGAGAGAGACATGTGGCGGACATTACCAGGGAAGAGGTGCAGGAGGCGGTGGAGGTGAAAAAAGCAGGGAAAGCCCCTGGTTTGGATGGATTTGCGGCCGAGTGCCTGAAAAAGGGTGTAGTAATGATTGTCGAATAGTTGTTGAGGTTACTGAACTTGTGTTTTGTGGCTGACGTGGTACCAATTGAGTGGCGCAGTGCCTGCATTGTTTCGCTGTAAAAGGGTAAAGGAGATAAAAATTAATGTTGCAACTCGAAAGATATCAGTCTGTTAAGTGTGGTTGGTAAGTTGTACGGGGGGGTGCTGATCAAAAGGATTCGAGACTGTACGGACTGCGCAGTTGGTGAGGAACAGTGTGGTTTTAGAGTGTGGTAGAGGGTGCGCCGATCAAATTTTTGCAGTGAGACAGGTATGTGAGAAGTACCTTGCAAAGGGATAGGACGTGTTCTGGGCTTTCATGGATCTGGAAAAGGCATATGACAGGATTGACAGGGAAGCGGTGTGGAGGGTGTTGCGTTTGTATGGAGTGTGCGGACATTTGTTGAAAGCGGTGCAGAGTTTCAATGTTGGCAGCCGAGCATGTGTCAGAGTGGGAAGCGAGGTGAGTGATTGGTTCTCAGTGAAAGTGGGACTGAGACATGGCTGCTTAAAGTCTCCTTGGCTGTTCAATATCTATATGGATGGAGTGGTCAGGGAGGTGAAAGCGAGTGTGCTGGATTGTGGTTTGGAGCTGTTCGAAACGAATGGGCGGAGTAGGCAGCTGAGCCAGTTGCTATTAGCGGATGATACGACCCTGGTTGCGGATTCAGAGGAGAATCTATATAGGCTAGTGTCTGAGTTTGGTAGAGTGTGTGAGAGGAGGAAGCTTCGAGTGAACGTGGGTAAGAGTAAAGTAATGAGATGCTCGAGGACTGTCAATGCAAGCAAAATGAGTGTCACCCTAAATGGAGAGCTCTTGGAGGAAGTTCAGTGTTTTAAGAATCTGGGCTCCCTCGTGGAGATGACTGAACTGGTGGAAACTGAAGTGAAGGCGCGAGTGAAGGAGGGGTGTTAAGTGTTGGATGCACTGAAGAGTGTAATGAGCTGTAGGACGTTGGGGTTGGAAGCAAAGAGAGGGCTGTATGAGGGTGTTGTTGTCCCAACTGTGCTCTACGGAGCTGAGACTTAGGGGGTGAGAGCAGAGGAGAGGAGAAGGTTGAATGTTTTCGAGAAGAAATGTTTGAGGAGCATGGCTGGAGTAATGCTCAGAGACCGGATCACCAACGACGTGGTTCGAATCGGAACGGGGATGGTGAAGAAGTTAGAGGACAGAGTTGATTGGCGTGTTCAGGGATGGTTCGGACACATGGAGAGGATGGATGAAGGGAGATTGGTGAAAAGGGTGTTGAAGGCAGAGGCGAGTGAACGAAGGCCTAGAGGGAGAACGAAGTTTGAGCGGATGGATAGTGTAAAGCCGGCGTTAGGAAGAAGAGACGTGAGTGTGAAGTTAGCGAGAGAGCGTGCACTGTATAGGCGTGAGTGAAGAATGATTGTGAACGGATGCGTTTTAACGCTGTCCTTATATGCTTTCCCGCCCTTGGCATATCGTTGAGAGACGGGATGGTCGTGGGCGGGGGAGAGCCCGGTCATCATGACACGGCAGGGGTAAACCAGTCACACTCTCGGGCCCTGCTGCCGACACTGACCTCGAACTGCACTCTTGACACGGAGGGTGTGTTGCGGGGTTCCCGGCCGGACCCTTTTGCGCAAAAGGGATAAGGTGTGTGAGTGTATGAGTGTGAGGTGCGCCTTGCCGTCGGTCATCCCCCTTGCTGAAGGATTTCGGCCAAGTGTCTGTATCCGTATCTGTATCTTTTACCTCGAAAGGAATAAAATAATTCTTAAGCTCCGTAGCGTGCTCTGGGATCCTCTCAGAACAGCGTGGAGAAGTCTGCTTGAATTGTTCCCGTCTCCGGCCAGGATTTTTCCCATGACTGCCTTGATAGTGAATAACTTCAAGTGTTTCTTCTGAAAGAGATCCTAAAGTATTCTCGATTTTCAAACCATCGATCCTGAGGTCGTGGGCGGTTACAGCGATTTCACCCGGGCGTTGACCGGGAGTGACACGCGCCGCATTTTGGTCGCAATCGTGCATGTTGTCTTAATAATCTTCCATACCATCAGAGGGAGATGACTGCTGTTGACCAAGCAGCTGCCTTTTCCACCAGGTAGCCTGGCATGGCGTGGGTTTACATCCAAAATTTGGACACAACCACCTAGTGATGGCGGTGAAGAGGTTTCCACCAGATGGTGATGGTGATACTTTGTTAACTTGTTGAATATATAATTCAGAAGAGTGATCCGCTGGAGAAAACCGGGTTGTCAACAGTTGCTGGATTTGATCAGAAGCCTTGAGAGTTCCATGGAGTCTCCTGGGGCAGCAAGACCACGCCCACCACAGAGTGCAAATAGCAAGCATTTTCTGGCTCTCACAGCAAGCATGTCAGCCATGTGTGGTTTGGTTCCCACTTGACAGACTTAAATGGTTTGACAAGATTTCCCCACAGTTCACCAAGCAATATGTTTGTTGAAGGCAGTCCCAACCCCCTGTCCACCACCTCGCAGAGATCTAATGCAGTCTAATCAATGGCAGCGCAATAAGGCATCAACTTACCTGGACAGTTGTTGAGAGTAGATTCGAAGACAAATAGAACGAATTAATTGAATAAAAATCTAAGATAAAATAAAATGGAGAGCATGAAGAAAAAATAAAATCAAGTAGAAAATAAAAATACGAGACAAAACATTCGATACAGGCCAGTAGAGAAAAATGAAGACAAGATGAAATAAAATGGGAAGAAAGACGAAAAAATAGAGTAATGCGAACAAAAAAAAAATAACACTAAATGAAGGACAGCCGAGATATAAATTTAATAATTATGAGGGACATTTGGCAAGTTAAGGAATGATAGTTTAAATATAGTTTGAACAAAAAAAGTAAACGAGATAAACAAGGTAAACGCATAACCAGGATGTGATACAGAAGGAGAGATAGTGACAGCAGGTTGGGGAGGAAGTCTGGAGTTTGGGATGAGCGTTGATACAAGTACATGGTTGATTTGAAAGAAGCACAAAACGGTAGCTAACCGTTTGCGACCTAAAACGTTGGAAACTTAAACTGTCAAGTAAAAAATGTTCACACAGTAGAAAATTTGACAAAGTAATTTTCGGGTACACAGTGGTTTTTGTAATTAAATGAGACATGGTTGAGTTCTATAATAATTAGTAATGAATAGAATAATATTAGATCGACAGATAGCTACATGTGTATCTTGTATTAATTGATGTTCATTGTTAACGAGTGACAATACAAGCACAGACGAGCATCACCTGTACACTGGACTCTCCTTCCGACCGCTTGTTGATGAAGTTAGCAGTAACAGCGATGGCGAGTTTGCCTCGGAACTCTGTCCGTTTGAAGCCTGCAAGTGTGTTGCGCTTTCCGTCTGCACCGATAAGCACATCAAACTCGTACTGATGCAAACTGTGCTCAGGTTGACTGAAGCGCGCCCGCCACCCGATCTCTGTGAGGGAAGGTAGAGTCAAGACGAGCACAGTTGAACCTGGATATTTAACACCGAATTATGACAATCACGGATGTCGTTATTTTGAAAATAATCGTAATTGGGATAGTAGATCGGCAACAATGAAAAATGGAAGCACCGTCAAAGCTCTAATCGCCACGAGTCTACTCCGGGAGGCAGTAGCAAGTGCGCATCAGGCACAACTCACTCTCGGTCTGGTCCTGTGGTGGGGCTAGTAGCTCCTCGAAACCAAGCCCTTCAAAAACTCTCACCCCCAGCAGCAGCGCCACCTTCAGCAGGATGCACTGCAGCTGACGGATGCCTGCAACAAGGAACCAGCAATGAGGCATGGCGACCCAAAACATTTGACCTCACAAACGAGTGGTAGGGTACGGTTAGGCCAGACTGCCCTTAGTTCTTGTCCTTAGAAACGAGCGACAGGGTGTAGCGAATTAATAAAGAACAAAGTTAATATAGCATGAGGAGAAAAGTTTATGGTGGCTAACCGTTGAGAAACGAAGTTGACATTGTCAACAATAACTAAGCATTTTCCGCGACAATAAAAAAAAGACGTCTCACAGCAACGTCTGCTGCGAACTAGGCTTTGTCCACCACGGCAAAATAATCACGTCTCACAGCAACGTCCGCTACTAACTAGACGTTGTTAGCCACAGCAGAATAATGATGTCTTCTCGCAACGTCTGCTACTAACTAGACATTGATGTTGTTGTTACTCAACTCCAGCTCGTCCCGCGCTGGAGAAGCCGCGGCCGGCGCATAGCCCGGAGTCCGGGAATCCACCGACGTGTACGTGTTGGGAATGTTTTCAACAGGTGCAATAAGGCCTGCCCCCCCCGCAGAAGCTGATGCTGTCTCGCGAGCGCTCTCACAGCAGGTCTCGAACCGACGTGATATTATGGTTGAACCTGCCGGGTGTGGTGGCTGGGCGCAAGCAGAGATCGGAAGGGACATTTCCCAGTCTATGCTGGTATGACTGTAGAGCCGTGTGGTGTCTGTACCGCAGCCTCGAAAGGTGGACCCTGTCACCCTTGGACAACCCCAACTCCTTCACGTCCACCCAGGCCGGTGACTCTACAGGACCGCGTTGACTGTGGGTTCATTTAATGCAAGAGCTGTGAAGTGTGTGTTTATTTGTTTGTGCATATATGTGTTATCTGTAGATCCAGAAATGGTCGCCTACAGAAAACCGAAGTGTGTTGCCGATGTGTTATGTAGGTGTCGGTTGGTTGGACGGGGGTTCAGTAGGTTGTGGCAGGGATGTGCCGGGTCTGAAATCTTGTTGGAGAATTGGGTTCCTCTCATATCAAGATGATGTTTGAGAGGGAAGACCATACTTTTCTTCATGAAAGGGCGGAATGGGTGTGGTCTGTGTACAGCCTGTAGCAATAATCAAAGCCATGTTTTGCATCCTTTGCAGGGAGTTGATATGTGTGGGTGCAAGGTCAGAGGACCAAGCGGTGTTTGCGTAGGAGATTACGGGACTGATGAATTGTTTGTATAGTGTTGTGATTGATTCCTTGGAGTGACCATAAGAGGTTGTAGTGAGTTCCCAAGACACATTAAATCTGGGTCTGGCTTTGGTGCTGATATTGATTGTGAGGCCTAAATGTCATCCCCGTGTCATAAGTTACTCTAAGTATAGTTGTAGTTGGGCTATGGGTTTGGGAGTGAATGCAGTGTTCACTGTTATCCAGTGTTAATGATGTGAGGGATTACATGCTTGCGGACACCATTTTGTTGTCCAGCAGCCAGATTTCAAGGGAGTTCAGGTACTGCTGGAGGTGTGCAGCTGCGGTCTCGTGTTTGTGGTGTCGTGTGATTATTGTGAGATTGTCCGAGAATGACCTGATGTGGGTGTTGGGTTCTGTTGGAATGGGCAAGTCGTGCATGAAGGCATTGAAAGGGGAGGAGGAAAGCTTAGAGCCCAGAGGGACACCATTGGGGAAGTGAGAAGGCTTATTATTGTAGACAGTGTGTGTTCTTGTCACAGGAGAGGAAATTAGCAAGCCACTTCTTGTAGTTTGGATGAATGTGTGCGTTGAGTATTTTGGTTATGAGGATGTGTCTGGGAACTGAGTCGAAGCCGAAGGCCTTACTAAAATCGATAGTGCATACCAGGGCTTGTTTGGCTGACATCTTTCCGTTCCGGTCTTCATGGATGGTCTGGGCGAGGTTGGGAAGGAGTTCGGTTGTGGAGTGTTGGGCCATGGAACAGTGTTGCGTATGGGAGAGTTGGATATGTGCGAAAAATTTGTTTAGAACCAGTCTCTTCAAGATTTTCATGGGGGTCGGGAGGTGAGAAATGGGTCTGTAAGAGGCTGGATCTGTAGGAACTTTGATGAGTTTCTGTGGGGGATGAATTTAGCTTGTTCCCAGTTTTTGAGTATTGCATTGGGTAGTACAAAAAAATGGAAAATGTCTGTGAGGGCCGCGATGACGTATGGCCCTAGATGTTAAAGGTGGATGTTTATGCTTTCCGAGCACACTGCTGAGGAATTTTTGTTCTAGCTACTGGCGGACATGACTGATGTTAAAGGGGGATCTGTGTTTGGATTTATCTGCAATCTGTGTAGCTGTCTGAGTTTCTTCCTGTTGTCTGGATGGTGTGGTAGGTGGCAAGTGTTTGCATAGTGTTCGTTGAGTATGTCCGCTTGTTGTTGGTCTGATGGTATAGTGTGGGTGTTGGGTGGAAGGATTGCCTCATGTGTGTCGATGTGTTTGTGTTGTTGAGGCTCCTGATGAAGTTTCCTTGATTTTGATGAGGAGGTTTGTAAGTTAGTGTTTGCAAGCACAACCCTTGGATATCTGCATCTATTTCTGCGTAAAAGATTTGTATCTGAATGCGTCGGTCATTGGTGGAGGGTAAATTACAAAAGTAGTTTTGCTGCTGAACTTTCCGCTTAATGTTGGCCGAGTAAGCTGGATTGAAGCCGCGGACAAACACGAGGGGTATATGTCGTCTGTCTGCGTGGTCATGTACAGTGGTGGTGGTGTTTTGTGGCTGTGTCAATAGATGTGTGTTGTGTGTTGTCAATGTCTAGTATGGCAACTTAAATTGATGTTGTGTATTCGTCCAAGTCTGCTCTCTTGTAGTTACATAAGGTGTGAGGGGGCTTGTTGTGGATTGAGGACCAAAGATGGTAGTTAATGACTATTGAGAGGTGGTTAGAGGACATGTATTGATGGACCGGCCATTGGCAATTTAGCGCAAGATTGAGTGAGTAGAATGAGACATCTGTCAAAGTCAGTTGTGTGTTGCGATTGAAAGGTTTGCAAGAGGGCGTGTCTGTGTTATTTCATGTGTCAAGTGCATCTAGCTGATCAACGAGAATACCGCCTCTCCGGTCACCGCTCTGCAAGGTGAGCCAGCGAGGCCGCCGGACGCACAGGAAAGGGGCCCCCCAGAAGGGGAGGGATGTCAGGGTTGGTGCGGGGGAATGGTGTTATTGATGATATCTGTATTGATGTTATAGGTTGGGGGGCAGTTAATGCATTGCCACCCATGTGGTATGTTTCAATTGTTGTAGACACCAGAGCATAATTTTGTGTAGTGTGTCCTTGTCCCACATCTGTACCAGATCGCGCCAATGCAGCGTTTTTGTGAAGGGTGACTTGTTGAGGTGTCGTGATAGAAAAGATGGGAAGATGTACAATGTCAAGGTGGTTGACCTCCGTGATGGAAGAGTTAAGGTCCACTACGTGGGATGGGGGAAGAGTCGTGAGGAGTGGGTGGAGCTCAATTCAAGTCGCCTTGAGGAGACCGATGCCGGGAGTGTGGGTTCCGGTAGCGGTTTGGTGGTGGCAGAGCCATGTGGGGATGGTGATGCTTCCAGCTCAAGCTCAGTGGAGTCCGTGATTCAAGCACTGAAGGAGTTCAGCAGGGAAGAAATTTCGGCCTTGGAGGTGCAGAGAAGCGCAAGTCTGGGGTGGGTCACTCCTCGATGTGGCGCGGCTTCTTCGCTGCAGTCTACCCATGTGAATGCTGGTGCTCCTGAGAGACGCTGCTTGCCGTCATCCCCGCCTGCGCCTGCTGTGGATCTGCTGTCCTCGCCTTTGCGGTCGGCTGCAGTGCCTGGCGGCTCGGCTGACGTGAGTGTGCGATGTTGTGGGGGGCAGAGTGCTGGGCGTGCTGGGGGTCTTGTGGGCAGCTGGGCTGCTGTAACGGGCGCTGGTTTACCGTGTGGCTTTTGCCATACCAGGCTGAGTGGT